>JAMKCH010008274.1:0-39814 GCA_023653785.1 Ophioderma brevispina
TGAAAAAAAAAATAAAAAAAAGTTCCGCATAACTTTTTTTCAATTTTCGGCGAAATTTACAAACGCGCGCGTCAGCTTTGAGACAAACCATTTTTTTTTTTTTGGCCTTATCAAGCACCACATTTTATGGGAAATTACATTATTTTTTTCTCTGCACATCAGCTTGGATATTTTAAATTACAGAAGTTAGTATAATTGAGAAGACATCTTTAAATGTAAATTATTTTTTTATAGATATCATGTAGGATTTTAGTGTTTTTTTTCGTTTTTTTTTCTGAATCATATGAAGTCCTTAAAGGCCGACTCAGAGATTTCCTGAGGAGGGCGCCCTCAATTACCAAAAGAATCGTGTTTTTTGCATGTACATAATGCTTGTCCATATACTAATCACTGTGTGAAATTCCTAAGCTTAAATCGAATTCCTTCATATAGAAAATCACAACTTTGTTTAAAAATTCCGGATCCGGAATTTTTGTTATACACAGTATCCTATGGAACGTGATACTACACATAAATGTTTACTGCATCAAAACAAAACATCCGATTCATCTCAAATTCGGAATTGTGCATTTTAGGTTACTATCTTTAGTTCTAGTTGACTATTTTTCATTATTACACAAAAAAATAATATTTTGAAATCTCTGAGTCAGACTTTAACAAAAAAAGGAAAAAAAAAACAGAGATTGAAATCTTTATGCAATCCATAATATTCTATTTGTAGTCTCCAATGGCATTGGACTTTGCTATCACTATGATGAGCTAAAAATATACTCACTCACCATGAACACAGCTATATATCTACCTGAATTAAAGGTGCATTTTGTGATCCTAGCACCTTCATTTCTATGGTTCACTAGATATCCTCAGGAAGAAGCTACGATTCAAAAAGTGCATTTGGATTTTATAAGTGAATGTTTGCATCACACTAGCACAATATGCCTCTGTGTGAAAATTGAAAATTTCTAACGGAATAGATAGAATCTGCATGCAATATGAAGCTCACACACTTAAACCAATGGTTCAGATGAAGTCGGGTGGGGGGGGGAGGACACAAGGTTGTAGATCACAAAATGCCCCTTTAATAACATAACCTGGCCTTGTGATTCTGGGCATCGTAATTTATCATATCAAAAATATGTTCCCCAGAATGCATGTGTCGTCTGCCATCATGGTTTGTGAATGGGATCATTAACATGACCTCTGGATGACCCTTGACCCTGGATCACTCCATTTTGTTTACATATGTTTGTTAATAACGTTTACCAAGTTTCACTGAATCAAACAAATTTGAAAAAAAATTAACAAATAAGCTATTTTTATGATGAATATGCAAATCAGGTCAAAGAGTAGCATTCAACATGTTCTATTGCTGTACCAAGTTTTTAGTTTATCCATCAATGTATAAAAGAGTAAAGTCCAGTAGCAGAAAACACCAAAAGCAGTAGGATGGCATATTTTGTAATGATTACATTGGTCACCAACTGCGGCATAGTAATTGAGACTTTCCTTAGACATTATCAGTATTTTCAAGCCTTAAAAAACAGTATTTTTCATACAAAATCAGTACATTGAGTATTTTATTGAATTGTGTCAGTATTCTTCAGTGATTTCCTGACCAAAAACTAAAAATCAATGCTACTTGGCAGTTCTGTTCTTGACAGCTCTGTTGTTTGCATAATCAGTTCAGTGTCATCTTTCATCTTACCTGTACTGCAGAAACATTTAAAATGTTGATGACTTGAACACAGATAACCTCATTTTGATTTTTTTATGTTGCCTGATATCAAGTTTCAGCCGAAAAAATGAATATTCAAATAAGGTCAAATGCAAGAGTTCAACATATTCTATCATTGCACCTAGTGTGAAACTAATCCACCAATGTGTGCAAGAGTACAAGCCAGGTAGATGTTTCATATAGAAGTCCCATGGATGCAAATGAGGTATTGCCATTCATTCCGTCAAGCGCTACTACTGCACAACATCATACAGCGCATGACGGAATCAATTGTAATACCTCATTTGCATCCATGGGACTTCTATATGAAATGTTTACCACAAGTCAATCAAATATGGGTGACCAGATCAACAACCTCACCCCCCCAAAAAAAAAAAATCTTTCATCAAAATTGAGATTTTGGTATAAAAGAAACATTTTTCTCATTCCCCCAGTTTTAACACAAACTGTCCTATGTTCCAATTTAGTACACTAATAATAACTATTTTTTTTATGAATAATGGCAGTTTCAATTTAAAATTGTACCCATAGTACATTAGTACAATGTGCTTCTTTATGTCAAGCACATAAATATCAAGAAGGGCAAAATAGCGAGTACACTACAAATAGGAAACACTCCACTGAAACACAAACAATAAACATGTAACAACACATTACTACAATGCACTCTTAGTATAGTTGACATGCAGACCTATGAAAGATAAAATTAAGATTCAAGAGGCGTACACTCGAAAAGAAACAATTACTTGGGGTTTGACTGTATCAATTAAACCATCCAGGCAATCCGCACGTACTGCACCTTTCATAGGGTAAAAACGTGGGACACCTTGGGCAATGTTCAAATGAAAGAAAACAGGGTACAATTTTATGTCAACAGCTGGAATGCGAGTCCATGGTTCATCCATGCCTGCCATCAAATATGGTCAATATTGTGACAAGAACTCAATCACAATGCTAGACTTCCTACCCCAAGAGGTCGCCTTCCTTTGATTAATCTTCTCTGAGTTTTAAGGTTTCCCATGAAATGTTAATTTCTATAGCAAGATTAAGAGTAGAGAGGTGGTAATGGGTATTAAAGGTACAACGAGAGATTTCACATATCAGGTGTCCCTAAAAAAAATGAAAGTTTGATTTTCCCCCGATATAAAGCTTTCCATCAAAAATATCCCCATCCGAAACGATTAAGCTGAGAAATGTTTCTTTGGTATAAAAATTGAGAAATTTCTAATTTTGTATAGAAGCAAATATGAAATTCAGCCTATGTTTTATATTGAAATATAAGCAAATCAAAATCACCTTTTTCTCTCTTTTAAGACATTTCTGTAGCCAAATACAAGGTAAGAAATCTATTGAGTGTCTGATCTATATGAAATTACTATTATGACACAATATTTGGGCACCTCAAAATCTCTTGTTGCACCTTTAACAAAATGATTTGATATTGCCCAGTTAATGTTTCGAGGAAGCATTCAGGAATACAAGGCCAAGCCAACGCATTTATCATATTTATTTGTTCGTCATTTTGAGTGGAACAGGGGCGTAACAGGGGTCACTTTCAGAGGGGGCAATTTCCCAGTTTTGAGACATTTTCCCCTGGTCAGAGATGGTTTTGAGGCAGAATCTGGTTGGAGGTGAAAATTTCCTGGTGAGGAGACAAAAAAGGGCTGATTTAGCATGATTTTTAAGCTTATTCTTCCCGGTCAAAGCTCTCTGAGGTGGCAACCTGTCCCTCCCCCCAGCCGGTTAAGCTTTGCTCACAATAACATTATTTTCAGCAAAAAATGTTTCTCACATTTCATCACCTCCAATAGTTCAGGGACTATAAGCTGCTATATTTTGCCATCAGTGAGTGAAACACAGTTTTTTTGGTTAAGGATTTCAGATTGGACCCATCAGTGGTGCACCGTCTGGAGGCAGGGGCAGGGAAGCCACTCCTGGTGCAAAAGACAGAAATGAAGTGGAATACCATTGTGGATTTTCATCTAGATTTTGAATTGTGCCCAACTTTGGTCTAAATTTGGCCCAAATTAATGTAAATTGTGCAAATTTTTACGTGCTTCACATGCGCATGTCACTGCGACAACTTGGGCAGTTTGCCTCCCTCTGGCTCGATTGCCTTGATATGCATCTGGCACCCATGCATATCCTTTTAATAGCATTGAATTATCTTTATCAATGTTCAAAGCCAGGTAATATACTTATGAATCAGCCTATCTGACTGTAAACAGTATAATTATTACTACATATCATCGCTCTCCCTTAGGTCCATAGTACTCGATAATTGCTGAAAAGTATCATATCAGACAAAGTTATAGAGATCTCCACAAATTGTGAGTTTCATTCCTTTGTACTAATCACATAGAAATACAACTGAGCATGTGATGCACCACATGTAAACAAGGCCGTGATCTTAGATGCCCACTTTTACTAGATCCGCAATGTTGCCACCTACAGCAAATCTTTGCCCGGAATTCCTCCCAAATCTAAATTCTGAATGTACAAAAATCAAATAACTGCAAGGTAGATTTCTCCCTTTTCACAGTAAGTAGCATTGCTGCTGCCAGGTGCAGGGAATACAACGCGATTAAAAATCAATTTTTGCACGATTTCAATTTGCTTGTTTTGTGATGTGAATAATGCATGAGCAATTGCATTGGAAACATCGCCCGCATTTGCCGCTATTCCTTGTGTACACCGTTGGCATTGATTTTTCACCCTGTTGAGGAACATGATTTTATTCGTCACAATCTGGACTTATCTATATTAGTTGGCCTGGCGACAGGAGTAACTTTGAGGTCTTGCCAATAAAATTATTGCCCACGCACCTTCCTCATGCTCCGTTTAAAATTGATGTCATGATCTCATTGTACAATATATTTATGCATAGGAAAAAAATGTTCCAGTAGATGCATGACATTTTGATTTTGACGCCATTTTAACCACACTTCGTTTGCTATATGATGGACTGTGTTTTTTTCTTAGACAAAATGCTTCAGAGATAGATAAAGATAGCACCACAAAGATGACACAAAAAACTAGGCACCAACACACTTTACATATACAATGGAAAGGTTACAAAACAGTTTAAAAACAAAAAAACACGCGTTTTTAACCTAATTTTAAAAAAAAAACACACACCACACACATAATGCCCAAAACACACACAAACAATATCACGGTAAGTTTTGCTTTGAAATTAAGGCAGTAAACAATTATTACAATATGGTCTCTGTTATGGACATGCACGTGTGGGACCGCATATGCAACATATATATTCATAGGGGCAATATCCTCAAATTGAAATATCAAATTACACTATTTTAAAGTAAAAGAGAATATTTAATAATACTAATAGAATCAAATAGCAAATCAATAATAATTATTAAATAACAATCGTGACTCAATTTCCAACCCTGCCCCTTCTAAGTATATTTTCCTTGGTTCACTGTAATAGGGATCTGACTACACGCATTTGGCGAGAGGAAATTTTGATTGACTACGCATCAAAAAAAAATTATCTAAAATCCATTGAAACTAAAGGTAAAGTAAAGGGGACAGAACTGTGTACACAGGAACAGAGTGCCCAGCTCTCTTTCGAAGCGATTTGGGCCAGACTCCTCCATATAAGATTGCTGTAGTGGGTTCGCCACACCTCATCTACAGCGAGGTCTGTTACCTTCCCGGCATTGAATAATGTCGGTACTCATTATACACCTGGGTAGAGACTAGAGGAGTAATTGAGGTCTAAGCGCCTTACTCAAGGAAATGAAACACATTGACCCCAGCGGGGCTCGAACCCACAACCTTGGCGTGCGGGCCGAACGCTGATCCAACTGGACCACATGTGCCCTTCATATGAACTGCAAAGGCGATATGCTAAATTTTCATAAAAATCAACTGTTTTTCACAAACTAGTTAGTATTTGGCTATTTTGTTTGTGTCATAACGAGTCGTCGCCTGCAGTCTTCATTTTGCACACAACCAAGTCAAAAGGTTGTACCCCACAAAATATATCAAGTAAACATTAAAGTTGGTTTCATCTTGGTTAAGTTTCAAAGCTTCAATATCTACCTCACTAAGTCGATATTGGTACAGTGATGTAACCAGGACCTTTGCAAGGGGGGGGGGGGGGGGGGGGGGTGATATGGCCTCAATTTTTCTGATTAAACTTTTAACAATATTACTGTTCTAAATTGTTATTTGAGAAAAGATTTATCACAGGACAAGTATTTTGGTCTACTTAAAAGAGAGAAAGGAATACCCCCTCTTTGTGTTTGCTAAGTGCACCTGTTTAGATTGCCACCAATAGGGGACGTGGGGGAGGGATTCCCCAGGAATTGCCTAAATGAGTAACTGACGCAGTGTATGTTTAAAAGCTCAAACATTGCAGATCTGGGAATTACCCCACAAAGGTATATATATGAAGAGATTGTAATTTTAAGATGGTGAAAATTCTGATTGATGGCAAGGTCATGTTTTATGCATAAGAATGATTGTAATGTCGATTTTAGACTGGGATTTTGGTGAAGTCCCAGTATATAATAGGAGATTGAGTACGTCTCCGTCAGCAGTTGCCAATCAGCTATTACCGTTGAGTAGCTAGTTTTATCTACAATATAAATAGTAATGGTAGATTTGAGCTCCACACAGTTCCAGGATGTATTATTTATTTATAATCCAGTGAGCAGAGTGCTGTAATTATTCTTATGTCGTCTTTGAAGCCGAAGTGCTGGGAATCAAAATAGGATTCAAAATGTGGAAAGATAGAAATCGTGTGGTGATTATGTCTTGACTGATATACTGGGATTATTATCTCGAGGGACTTAATTTACCTTTGTCGTCTGAAACTGCTGGACTAGATTACCTTCAGGACTGGAAGATTCCCTGGGAATATAATACCCGAGGAATTTTGTATGAACTGGTGCGCTGTCTTTTGGGTTTTCCCTTTGAGGACATATCATCGTTGAACTGCAACGCTCTTGTGGACAATAGTGGACATCTTGAGGACAATAAGTATCATGTAAATAGTAATATTGAGTGTTGTAATTTAGTAAAAGTTGTTTTTGGAACATACCAAATCTTGTGAACCAAACAATAAAGATCATTAAAATGGTTATTTTTATATATATAATTTAGATCATGTGCACAAGGCTCATTTATTTGTTTTTGAATGGTATTTCTGACCGTCGACGGTTACGAGACGTCCTAAAAAGGGGGCAAAAAGGGAGTCACGGCATTTACTGCAGGGTGAATTAGTCCTCCTCCATAGACACTGTATATAAGGTCAGTCCATTCAAGGGGCTGAGTGGGGGGCTTCCCCCTTTCCTCACTGGGTAATGCACTGTTATTTTTAGAAATTATATTGAAAAAAATTCATGTTTTCAATGCTCATTTTCTGTTTCAATTGATCAAAAAAGTGACCAAAATTCATTTGTAGGGTGGCTTAAAGTGTTAATTACTGGAAAATAACCATTTTTTTTCCCAAAAATTTCTCTGAGCATGGCAGCTTTGTTGTGTTTTTGATATTGGAATGCACATTGAAAGCACAGGTAAAATTGCCTTACTGCAGCAATTCAAACAGATGTGGGTAATAGTATAAATGATTTGCATGTCATCTGTGGGCCAGATCAATAGAGTATATACAATTTAATGAGCCAGATTGTTCCCATCGATAATTCTCTTCCTGCTACAGATACATAACATATGACATATATTTACCAATACATGCCCACTGAAGTAACATGATGAACATCATGTTTTATTGCAGTTTTAAAACAAGGCGAACTCTTAATTACGCGATGCGTAAAATATGTCCCCGGTCCGAAATATCGCGATCAGCTAAGTGTGACTAGAACTGTACCGTCACCCTTAATTTTGGCCACCACTAGCTCCACCAAAAATAAGTTGAAAAAAAATTGTGACTTTTTGGTGAAAGTAGTAGGAACTCGAGAAATCTTAAAAATTCATCGTGCAAAAATCCCTGAAATTCACTAAATTTAGTAAAAATATAATATTTATTTCAATTGGCAAAACTAATTTTTGAAAAAATATGTGACCACATTTTAAATTTGGGACCCAAACGAGGGTCTGAGGGGCGACCACACCGAATTTTACATATTCCACATTTTCTCAAGAAATGTAAACAGGCTAGCAACCCAAAAGACTGAACATGTGAACAACCAAAACTGAAAAAGAATACTTCAATAAAACCATGGGGTACTAAGTATGTTAATACCTTGTTGTATGTAGTATAACTTCCCCCCCCACTAGCATTACGCTGATTGTGTATTATTAATCAGTCATTTGCCTATTTTAATTTGACCGAAATAACCCAAAAATCTAATCATGTCGAGAAACTTCTCGCCCACTTCCTTCCACCAAGTTACATCACTTACTGATATACAAGATCCAGAATACTTGTAAACAAGCACTTGCGGGGAAAAGTTTCATTAAATTTTGCAAATCAGATACTTAATTAGCATATTTACACCCAAAATTAATAAGGTCGAGAACTTCATCAACCCGCTTCTTCACACCAAGTTACATATCGTAGCCCTCACGGAACTCCAGATAAATCGTACACATATGGTCACTATGTTGACATGTTCTGTGCAATATTGAACCTTTTACATCGGACCTTTTCCCCCCAACCCCGGACAGACCCAGGGAGGACCCTGGGGGGTCGTGATAAATGGGTTAGTAGGGGGTTTCCCATCCTACATATACCCAAGGTGGCTACTCTAGTCATCCAGAGAAAAGGTATGCCCAAATGTTCCAGGGTTCACATTTTTATCCGGACATACATACGGACATACATACGACATACTACGGACATACGGACGGGAGCCCACTCTCCAAATGACAGCTATTCCAAATTAACTGATGGGTACAGTACTAGACAGGGATTTTTTTTCCAAGTGGGTAGGTAGTGTCTTGAGGGGCTTTTGAGCAGGCAGGCACTGTAGAAGCTTTATATAAATTGTATGCAGTGTGATAAAACTACTAAGGCCAGAATTGAATCTTAAGCCCCGATAACAGCCATGCAAATGTAGGACCTAAGTTCCAATATCTTGCGTTCATGGTGAGTATTGAGCTCCAATTAACGTTAGACAGAAAACTACACTATTATATGCAGAACGTACAAGGGTTAAAGGCCTCAGGTTAATGAACCCCGGGGGGGCCCTTGATTCAAAGGTGGCTATGATGAGTGAACAAGAAAAAACGCGTAAACAGGGTGTCTTTTTGCAACCGGCGATGTACGGCGTACATAGTTTGAGTAGGGTGTCAAACACAGCAAAATCTGGAAAAAAGGGTATGTTTTTCTTAACCCCTGAAATTTGAAAATTTTCTTGTTATAACTCATTAAGAAGGGATCAAAATCATCCAAAGTATGTTCAATCGGGAACTTGGGGAATATTAAAGCAAAAGGCAAGATTACTAAAGGCGATATTTGATACAATACATGGGTACCTTGTTGAGGGTATCATAAACAGAAAAAATACTGTTTTAGGGTAGTTAGCTTGTTTTAGTCGGTGAAAATAGTGTGTAGGTGCATTTTGAAAAGTCCAGTTCACGATATATCACCTTGGAAGACAAGGGGCCCCCCCGGGTAATGAACTAACACTAACCTGTATATAGATAGAGACATTGGCCCTAGAGGAATATAAATGAATATCTATTTCATTACCTGTGTCATGCTTGAAGTCTGATTAGTTAGTCGTGTGTAGTCAAGCGTTTAGTCGAGTGATCTACTTAAGGATCACAATGTCGAACAAGGTTTCACTTCACCAAGTAGCAGGAACCGTTTTCAAAATGTTACAATGGATATGATAATGGAAACTCCATATGAATCAAAGCCGGCAGCCAACAAATTGAAAAGTTTGTTATTAAATGCTACATTGGTCCACTGATCCATCAAATGCACCAATCTAAAAAGATCCTTTTGGCTTTTGATGTACAAAATGACAATGCCGCCAGATGCATGCTTTTTTTACTCTCTTGTAAACACAACTTGTCCTATGACCTGAACGCAAATGAATGATGATCCTAAAGGAATCAATCAGCAGGCACTCTCCGGCCCAAAAAAGCAAACATCCAAAACAAACACACAAACCATTTCCATTTGGTCTGTGCACAATTCCAGCAAAAATAACAAACAAATATACTCTTTGGCTCTCTTTTAGAATTTATACAACAAAAGGATGTAAAATCAACTATGTAGCACATGTGTATATTCCAGGCATAGAATACAGATGCGAGTTAGATGATATTGTAGATAGAGTCTGCACTTTGGTCCTTACGTCAACATAAAATACCAGACGACTTCTTCCCAGTCATACAGTCATGCTGGAATACTTGCTATGACAAAGCATTAACGCAACATTTGTATTGTACATTCTGGGCACGGATGGTTGGATAATAATGTATGCTATGTCCTCCCCTGAGTTTTATATTGCAATCTCTGTACATAAACAACCTGTTCCTATCTGTAGCTAGCTGTGGACATCAGGTGTTACAGAACGCTACAATCCGTGATCTCACACCTGACGTGTAATGCACAGGCATGTTCATCAGACATGGATAGACTTAACCCAAACCAGTGGTGCAGTTTAATCAGATATTAGTATGCAGGGTTATGGATTACAGATGATTTTGCTCCTACTTGGAAATAATGAAAAGCCTATTATTAAACAATGTGGGTAATAGAAGTAACAAAATGTTTTATGATACACATTTTAAAGTCCGACTCAGAGATTTCAAATATTATTTTTTTGTGTAATAATGAAAAATAGTCTAAAGATAGTAACCTAAAATGCACAATTCCGAAGTTTGAGATGAATCGGATTTTTCGTTTTGATGCAGTAAACATTTATGTGTAGTATTACATCCCATAGGATACTGTGTATAACAAAAATTCCGGATCCGGAATTTTATAACAAAGTTGTGATTTTCTATATGAAGGAATTTGATTTAAGCTTAGCAATTTCACACAGTGATTAGTATATGGACAAGCATTATGTACATGCAAAAAACACTATTTTTTGGAAATTGAGGGCGCCCTCCTCAGGAAATATCTGAGTCAGCCTTTAACTTCTTAGCAGAGTGATAAATTTGATTTTTTGTTATTAAGTTAACAAAATTTAAGTTAAATTTAAGCTTTCTGTGATTATAAATGAAGCAAATATGTCAATTAGGGGAGAACAGGTGATGAAAATACTACTTCAATCCTGAAAATTACATCGTTTATTTGTATTGGTTATCTGCTTAACGTAGGTAGCCTTGATCAGTGAAGGAAGCACTGTTGTCCATGCAGGTTCTAGGAACCTAATGAGGGAAACAATAACTGTTCTAGTGTTTCCTTAATTACCGTGCTCGTAGATAAGAGTTCAGTTAAGTTTCAAGACAGTGGGCCTTTAAAGACACTATCAGTGATTTGAAAAATATTTGAAATTTGCAGGAATAGCTTCAAAATGAAGGATAAGTCTGTAGAATTCTCATAAGTTACCTTTTCCAACTGAAGAATTGACAGAAAAGGAAGAAAACGGCAGTGTTCCAAGATACGATTCCCCATTCAATTACGTGTTGTAGTAAGTGTCCGAACGGACAGTAATGACTAAAATTTCCGATTCTGTCCTTATTAGGTTGCTTCTGGTCTTATCATTTGCAGGGTATGTTAGGATACCTGTACTTGTTACATACATGCAAAAATCTGATTTTTGATGATTTTTTCGATTTTCTGATTTAGCAAATCACTGATAGTGTCTTTAAGACAAAGACAAAATTTGGTTTAGGAATTTTGAAGTACAGATCAGGGCTGGGGTGGTGTATGTGCAATTCTGAAATCTGGACAAAGAATAACTACAATTAAATCTTGACATCTCATTTTCAGCCTTCTGGTATGAAATCTGGACAAAGAATAACTACACCAAAATCTTGGCATCTCATTTTCAGCCTTCTGGTATGAATGACCCTTTTATCATGCCAATTTTGGTATAGAAATGGGTTTTTTGTTTCAAATTTTCTCAAATTTGTTGGAAAATTAGTCCAATTTCTTTAACTGAAGGCAACATTTTCTAAAATATTGTTGGAAAATTAGGCCAATTTCCTCTATCTGGTGCCAAAATTTTTCTAAAAATTGTTGGAAAATTAGTCAAATTTCCTTGATCTGAAGCCAAAATGTGCCAAATTTGCTAAAAAGGTCAACATTTTTAAGGGAAAAATGGCAAATTTGTCTTAAATTTGGCCCAAAATCTACATCTTTGATATAGCTATTGGTCCCTTATTTGGGCAAAAATTGGTACAGATAGGGTTCTACTTCCAGACTCTCAGAGGCATGTCCCTACCCAAAACAAACTTGAAAACCCCCTTTGGACTAAATGTTGAGCACTTAGGGAGAGATTTTCTGTGAAATATGAGTCTTGCACACCATCTTCACAACAGCTCACAACCTCCCTGGATAGCTATGGTCATAGTCCTGTTAATGTCAACCATGAGAGCTCTTCAAATTTAATATTTTCTAAGCTGGAGTAACATAAGGTCAGCCACAGAACCTACTCTATCATGTAAGTGGAAATTTTTATGATCACTTGGAGGTTTAATTACACAGACAGTAACATATTGCTCAAACTTTAAAGCATAGAAAAATAAAAAAACATAGAACAAGTTTAAAACATACTGTTCACCTCAAAAATAAAATCCACTCTTATTACTTTGGAGGTAATTTTAGGACAAAGCATAAATTGTATATTTTTCCAACCAGCAACATTGTCTCAACAACATGGGCTTGCATCCAAATAAGTGTGTGTGTGTATGTGTTATAAAAAGCCGCATTTACAATCTTGCGGTCTCATCCGGCCCAAAATGTCAATTAACAACATCTCCTTTTAACCTACCATGCAATAAGTTTATTTTCTTTGGACAGAATCATGTACATTGTATTTTGAGACACAAATTAAAAGACAATGGTCTAAGAGGCTCTGTGATAATATTTATAACAAAACAATAATGTGTAACCTAATCTGGTCTAATGAAACCCCAGGTGCAGCCCTTAAGGTGCCCCTTCTGCACCTCTCCTGCAGTTAAACCAGAAATTAAAGACCCCTAGTTGAGGAATATTTCTGTTCTTAAGACACCAGTTGAAGTTTGATCCAGTTTTGTGGAGCCTTTTTTTCTCAGTAACTCCTCATATTTCACTCTTAATCTAAAATTGTCCAGAAATGTGGCCAGCTCAAATTTGGCTTATATCTAGTTGGCTAATGTCTTTGGTGCCCTCCCCTTTGAACCAGACTGGATAAACAGGAAAAATATGCTACATGTTGGCTATTTAGTGCATAAGGAATTCATACATTCAACTAGGATAAGATCTCAATCTCGTGAAGATTTTCGGATTTGATTTGGTCAAGGATGTGTGGTTGAGGAATCAAAACCCTTATCCCATTTTTAAGGTTCATTTGGTAGAAAAGGCTACTTAATTCTACGGATTTTGCTTCAAATATATTATATAACCATTTTTTAAAATTTGGCTTTTAAATAGGGTTTTTAGGCAGTTTTGGGGAAATGGGATGCATGTCTAAAGATTTCTCATGATACACTGGAGCAGCACATCCCATACACTTTAGTCTGTGTACCCCCAGGGGGCTTAGAAGCCTACATTTCCATCTACAAATGACAGGCTGATCTCATCACATAACAAAAATGTTACTTCCTGCAGGAGATCATTACAAACTGAAGATCAGTGGATGATAGCCACAGCCTAGGCCACATGCTACTGAAGGCAGGGGAGTAACATCATTGAGAGAGCACAATGATTTCATTCATGAGGGGTACCAGCTGTTTGGAGATAGTCTTTCCGTAACTAAATTAATGAACCTCTGTGTTCTGTCACAGCACAGAAATGAAAGCCTTGTATTGGTACAACTTCGTCAACAGTCGATAGTATGTAGTATTGATTGCTGCCTCGATAACAGATTTGACCCAGTCTAATGGTCAATGAAGTGGGGAATATTGAACGGTAAATATTTACATTCATAACATATCCTATACTACTAAACCTTGGACCTGACCTTCTATTGAATCATAAGGGACAAATATAGTTTTCACTGTTTGGACATTCTATAGGAAGGAAGTTGTTCATGTTTTAATTTCACATGGGTGATCAAAAAGTAGAAGCTACATACAAGTTAGGCCTATCAAAATGCTATGATAAAGATGGTTATGTATTTCAACATGCTTTCATGGTCAGTACCCTATCTGCAACTGTGGGTTCAATCACTGCATTATGATCTGCACAGATTACATGATTTTATTGCTATGAGGCACCCTACCATAAAGGGACCATCTCAGAAACTACCTTTCTATTACAGTAATTTGTGAAACTGAAACTCAAGTCACAGAGATCACAGCACTTGGATTCTGATGTGAATGCTTAGTTGAATGAACAGCAGAGAAAAAAATCAAAACAAAACAAAAAATACGCATTCACGATCACGTGTCGAAACAGCTGTTGAAATTTCTCATTATTTGATTAAAACCAGAATAAAACAAAAAAATATCAATGGCGACACAGTTTTGACAACTTTGAATTATTTATCAAATGACGATTCGTGTGTAAATTCTTTATTTCATGCGGGAAAATAAACTGCATTTACGATGGAGCACACTGTTGTGTGTGGTTATCGAGGGGGGCGCTATAACATGTACAAATCATGACCTTTGGCAGGGGCGTATATGCGGCAAGATTCCGCACAATGGATTTTTCTGATTTTTTGCATGTGGTACCTGTATAAGCCAATTTTTCACGTGTCGGCGATAGAGGTAATTTTGCGCGTTTTTAAAACAGAGGTTGTGACAGTTTCACGGGGGGGTTGTTTTTGAAGTAATCGCTGGCGGTTCTGGTATGCGTTATAACCACATAGTAAAATGCTTAATTTCAACAAATTTCGTCATGGGGTTTTATTTTCGCGGAAGCCATGTGGTCCGCGAAGCCGCGAAAATAAAACCACCCGCGAAATTTCACAGCTTATATACAGTACAGCTCTTGTATGTCCCTACTTATGATCAGTTGTCAAAAAATTTGTGCCATTAGATTAAAATGTTCTAAATAAAAGAGCCTATTGGCATAGTGTCAAACAATCTGTGGTCTTCTGCCATCACGTTTATGAATGGGGCCAAGGTGACACAGAGGTTCACCATGGTTCACATGAGGGTCATCAACATGTGGTCACTACCCAAGGTTCCATTGTATACAAGTATACATGAAAATGTGCACACATATGTGTGCAAATAAAAACAGCGGGAAAGATATGAGGTTAACATTACGGTCAATATTTTTACCAGAACAATAAACCCCCAATAAACTAATACCAAAGCAATACAGTATTTCACAGCAAGCATTCATAAGGAATGCTTGAGAGCCAAAGACCATGGACAATTCACATCAGTTTCTGCATTAAATTTTTGTTCTTTTGCAATTTTGAATACCACACTTCTATTTATCATAATCATCTGCAGACGCTCCTGGCAGTATTGCGATGAACTCAACACTAACCCTGTGGGACAATTAAACCATCATATCTGGTGTAACTTCTAGCGACTATATCTCAGTGAATGATAAATGAGCAAGTAATTTATAATTTTTTAGAATTAAAACACACACACATAAGCATGGCATACATTTGACTTTTCCATTATAATTCTTTTGAAGAATGGAAGTAAGCCGGTACTACAATACCATGATGCAAAATCTAATTGCCCATCAGAAAGCGTAAGAATAACATGCACTTACTTCTGAAACGGATTTATCAGAAAATACCTGATATTATTCTCCAGAAATTGTCCCGCACAGGTCAAGAAAAGTGAGCAAAAACACTGTGACAAAATGTAGCTAATACCCTGCACATATTAATTGGCCCAAACTAAAGGTTATCCCAAGAGTGTCGTGCTGAAATCGAAATGATTGTATTTTACGTGACTTTGCCACCATTACAGAGATCTGTCTAGGTTTGTGCTTGAACAGCAAAATAATCACTAGGAGAGCTACGGCAAACATTCACTGCATAGAATACACCTTCATGACTTATAATGTTGGTATTATTGGCCAATGTTGCTTTTAAAAATAATAAAATGAATTATTAGCAGTTAGTAAACCAGGGGAAAGCAAAATGCCATTGTTAGTGGAGAATTATCAAACACAATTCCAGGTAGCATATCATACCACACTTACCATCTCATGACCTGACATGCTCAATTCTTACTATAATCAAGGAAGTATTATAGTCACCCCCTTGTGAACCACTATTGAATTCTCATCATGCTCGATCATGGCAAATGGATGGATCTTGCACATCATTTACAAACGTATAATTCTCTTGCCATTTGTTTTTGTTAACTTCCTCATGGCCCTCCCATGGCATGTAGTTGAATCTTGATCTGTAACTACTATGTACCAACACAATGCCCATGCTTTCCAACAGAATGAAGTACATTAACCTAAGATTACAGATCAAGATTAAGCTTTATGCTCTCATGGAAAAGGAGTTGTGTAGTAGCTGGCAAAGATTTTGGCCCCTACTTTGCAAAGTAAATTCTTATCTTATGCCATAAAGTTGATTGCAATGGAATTTTCTGAACATCAAAATTCCTGGCTAAGTTCACGCTACCATTTTGGAACAGTTTGTCTGTACATTCAGACATTCAGAATCATGCAATTTTAGAGTATCAGGTAGCAAGGAATTTGTGTAATATTCTGTCTCAGGAAAGTGTACAGACTCTAAGGCTGGTATTCTGAAAGAAAGTCTAACTTTGAAAGGAAAAAGGTCCACTCATGTAGGACTAACCCTGGTTTAAACCCAAGTCTAATGTTAGACTCCCTTTCAGAATACCAGCCTTCTTTAAGAAATTAACAAAAGGAACCAGTGACCAAACTACAGCACATGGCACTTAAAGTATACTTCAAAAATGATTGTATACATTTTCAACTTTTTATGTGAAAATTAGGGATAACAACTTGTCCCCATTTGCTGTAGCTCATAACTGCACAGCTTTTGCAGTGCTTTAATTGTATGATGCACCCTACAGCATAAGTTTCAGGATAAGAGTGATAGTACAGTAACTGATATTCAAAATCAAAACTACTATCTTTGTTTCCCTATGGGGTGGAGAACATACGTAAAATCATAAATCTGCCCCAAAGCATCTCTGGAATTTCTTATACATGAATTAGATGATTGCTTATTTGAAGTTAAGCTTTGTGTGGATTGCATTGGAGCTGTACCTTAGGCAACAAAAATGTTTGCTTGTCGTCCACTGACAGATCGGGGAAAACTATTTGCTGTACAAAAGAATACTGGCTCTAATTTTCAAAATTCCACATTTTTTTTTCTGTCAGAATTTTCACATATTAAATTTCAACAAAACATTATTTTAAGCAGTTTTTGGAAGCTTCCATTTTTTGTAATAAAAATGAAGAGACTAAATTAGAGACTAAAATTTTTGGTTTTATCCTCTGTTTGTCCAATAAACCTACACAACTTTCTCTGTATGTGTTCTACAACCAATCAGGGTGCATATCATGAGAAATTTGCATCCTCAGAAAATATTCTCATGCCCCTTTAACTTCCCACCTTATTTAGGCTCTCAGTTATATTTGGTATTTTTTTTGACTGACTGACTGACCCTATCCCAAAAATGGAGGAAAAGCATTTTTTTTGCCTTATAATTTGCAACAACCCTAGGGTATGCACCGTACTACTGTCTGCTATAAGAAACCCATCTAAATATGGCCAAGACACAGAAGCACCTTGTAGGCCACATGCAGCCCACAGGCTAAAAGCTGGCAAACCATGTGTTAGAGCATGTTATTTATAATGGTGGAGCGCTGTTAGTATTAGCATATGGTTCACATTCGACTGCATTTATATTATGGCTATGGCCTGGATTATGAATTGATATGGTTAGAATTAATATGCAGTAACACCATGAGTACTACCTATCTTTCATACAGCATTTCTGATTGGCTACTTACATCACATATTCATCGCAATAACCAATTGGAATGCAGCTTCCAAATATTTAAGCTCTAGACTTCTTTAGCTCTATTCTTACCATGTTGCTGATTGGTTACAACTGAACTTATGTGATTTTATTAGCCAATCAGATGGTAGTACTCGTGGAGTTAAATTGTTATAGGATGTGTGTGTAACCCAGAATGTTAACCAGTGTTAGCCAAGTGAATGCCACAAATGTAAATGGTTGGCAAGGAAGACCAATTGCACTTACTGATGGAGGCACGTTGCGAGTTAGTATAAGGAATGGCAGTGTTGAAGCTTAGCATTGCATTAGAGTTAATCTTGCATTTCATCCAAATATGAAATATTGCATTATTGATAATTGTGGCTGACATTCTGAAAGGGAGTCTCACTTTAGACCTGAGATTAACCCTGCATGACCCTTTTATCTTTCAATGTACTCTGAAAGTGTTAATAAGTGAGAAAATTTCTCATGGATGGGCCATTCTGACCAAGAGGAGGTATAGTATTCTTCCCACAATGCAATTCTTCCAATGCAATTTTTGCACTGGTTGTCACATGAATTTATAGAGACAAAAAGTGCCTAAATGAACAGAACTCAATCTTGTAATTTAAGTACTTTTTGTCACTATAAATTCATGTGGCAAACAGTGCAAATATTGAAATGGAAGAAATGCATTGTGGGAATTACACTATACCTCCTCTTGTTCTGAGCCATCCATGAAAACTTTTCCCACCTATTACAACACACTTTCAGTGTATTTTAGAAGAAAAATAAGCCCACTCATGAAGGACTAATGCACTTATCAAAAAATGCCCCGGCCCCTGGGTACCCGGGGATGGCCGGGACTTGTACTACCTGATAACCGGGGAGTTGGTCTTTTTTTTGCCCGGGTGTACCGGGCGTATGCTGAGACTTGTTCATGGAGTTCATGCATGTCAAAAAAACCTGGGATTTTGGGTTGGGACATACGGAAACGCAAGTTTCTACTGTACCCCTCTTCCGAAAAGCTGACCTCTATAAACACGGAAATGAATCGCACAATCGGGTTTGACAGGGGTCGGGACTTGGCCGGGGTTTGACATAAAAAAATTGCCCCGCAGGGCCGGAACTTGGCCGGGACATGGCTGGGGAGTTTAACATTTCATAAATGTCCCGGCCATCACCGGGTACCAAAGGGCCGGGGTATTTTTTGATAGGTGCATAACCCTGGTTTAAAACCAGGTCTTAAGTTAGACTCTTTGACAATACCAGCCTATGAAATCACATAGTCAGCTGAACTCTTAACCAATCATTTCAGAATTGCACATCCCGTTAAAAAAAATAGTGGTTTGAATGGGACATGATATCCATAACTTCTAAAGGAAGCATTCACACAGTTTTCTTCCTCAGAAGACTTATGCCATCTTCCACCAGGACTTTTAGTCAGCATTTTAACAAGGCACTGACAGACTGTCATCCATATGCCATAACATTCCTCATTGAATCAACATGGCACTCATGTCTCACAGGCACCATGCAGCATACAATACAGTCACTATCACTTCAGGCACAGCATATGCCCACAGCTGGCTGGATAGATTTGCAGCAGCTTGAACCTTTTTCCTTTTGCATTTGAAAACAAATATGGCTTGAAAGCATGGAAGAAAATGCTCTGATTCTTATCTAAATGCAAATTGTGGAATGCTTGATGACAATAACAAAATAATACTTTAATGAAAAAATTATGGAAATTTTGTTAAATGGATGTTTCTAATTCTGCTTCCCAAACATCAAAAGGACTTCAGTTACGTGGAACAAAAATCCTTGCCTGTTTTAGTATAAAGTATAACAGGAACCACCCCTCTGGCTTCACCCGGGGCTTCACTTTATAATTTTATAGCTAAAATCGATAACAAAAATAAATCCCAAGCAGCAGCACAATGCAAGTGCAGCCCTACACATGTATTTGGCACAAATGTAGGCATGTCCTAGATGCATCTTTGTGAAGAATTCGCCATCAGCATAATTAGGGAGACAAACATCATGGGTTAAAATAAGATGTGAATCTGTGTTAGGGGTGGTTTTATATTATTTAATTTTTCAATTTTTACCAAAAATAACTCATGACTTCTGAGAAAAGCCCGAATTCCATGTTGGATTTCCTGATGGTTTTGCCCTGGGTTTTGCATCAGTTTAAGGATATTTTTATGTGCATGTTACATCATAAATTTGGTTTTTAATTTTGATCAAAAAGTTTGAAAAAATGGATCCCTGTATTTTCAAATTTTCAAAATTTGTCATAAAATTTCCCAAATTTGCACAAATTTTATTAGATTATTGCTTGAATTTGGTGCACATTGGATACAACTAGACAATTTGAGCTGAATTTAAAACAAAACTTTCTTAAACCCAGATTAGCCTAAAACCGATTATCCTTATGGCTAATTCTGGTGAAACAAGGACCCTATTTCCAGGATGCCCCCTTGAACAAACTAACATTGAACAAAACCTCAAGATGTTTGTCTCCACTGCAAACTGAGTAAAACAAAAGTGTTGGTGAGTATGAAAACAGAAAAACAAAAACATTATGCATGAGTTGTTTAGTGAGTGGAAGGTGAATCCACATCAATCCCACAATGCAATGCTCTACCTCTGCCATTATGGTATCTATTCAGTGTCCGGTGTTTCTATATAAAGTAAGCTGCTCTAGTCTGCTGCCCTCTCATGAAGTCAACTCGCTGTCCTTAGGAAAATCATGGAAGCTTGTTCTCTTGTACTGTGTGGTCCTATAAAAGTTACGAAATGTCGTAATAGGTTAGCCATAGGTGAAAATTATCAAAGGAAATGATTTAATGTTCCAGTGTCAAAATGCAGATTGGAGAGGATTTTCGTTAAGCAAATTATATTAGTAATTTCCATTCAGCTCCTGTCCACCTACATCTACTTCCACTAAATAAATTTGCCTATTTTGATACCACTGCCAGCCCTCCTGCCATATCCAGGGTTTTGTTTTTGTAATTTTATTTTATTTTATTTACAATACTGGTTTCTATCCACATCAGAAAAATATCTGACCATGCATAGGTCCCAATGGCTGCAACCATAACATACTTCAATTTACTTCGTAAACTTAAAGCTGTTTTTTTACTCTCTGAAATTCTGAAACTAGTACACTGCGATTCACCAAAGTGTTTGACTGATACGGTTTTCCACAATTTTAAACAGAAAGAAACAATGTTATATCAACAAAACAACCAGAAAGACCTTTACATGGTCCAAAATATCAAATGACTAATGAGTTCAGGTAACACAAACATTATAGAATGCTGAAAATAACACTGAAAATTAAAAAAAAAACACTGACAACATACTGATTTTTTAACAAATGAAATCAGCACAGAAATTTCTCTATAAAAACATTCAACACTATTGCCTTTTTTCAGAGAACTTTTTATCTCCTTTTTAGTGGGGATTATATGAATAATCATTCTAAAATATCACTGAAAGAAATTTACAACAATGAAAGCTACAGATATATCCTAAGTAGGACTATTTTCAGGGTTAATTTTGTTTAAAACATTTCAGTATATTTTTAGTGTTATTCTGAATTTCAGTGTGGTTTCAATGTTAGCTATTCCTGAGTTTAGCATGGTTCCATACATTCTAGAAAAACATGGCTCCTTTGTGGTTCCCGCCTTCAAAATTTTGCACTTTTGATTAGATGTTCACAAATTGCTGGTTTGCACATGGTAGTAAGTTCAATAGCTGCCTTGTGATACATCTGTGTGCTGCCATGTATTAGGCTCAATTTATCTTTTCTTGAGTCAGTGGCTCTTGAAATGGTTCTTCAGGTGACTGCATCACCTGAAGAACCATTTCAAGAGCCACTGGCCAAAGACTTGGCATAATAGTATATTCACAGGAATTTTTGACAATGGCAGCTATTGCACCTTTTTGCACTCACATCAGGACATGTGCAAGAAATTTTACCCATTCACCATTTGCATGGTTCATAAAGAGCCTCCAACTATAAACACTGAAATACATGAAAGTGTTGCATAACAATGCTTTCACCTTTTGCAAGATCATTGATTTTGGGATCTAATTGTTGATGTTGTGCAAATGTTCCCCTCCCATTCTTATCCATGCCAGTTACAGACTCTCGCTGCAAATGACGAAACCGTGCAAAGAGCAAATTCTGAATTCTAACACGTGTTTATATGTAACCATGGTAACACCAACACACAGAAGTATTTTCTTTCTATAAATAAAACTTGTTCTTCTAAGGTTGACATTCATTGGGAGTTCACGTAAAAGATTTGCCCTCTTGGCCTTTTCCCAGGCACCTAAAACACGAAGTAGTTGCAATTTTTGCGAGTGACTCATGTACGCTATGGATAGACTGTATCATGGATACCCTGCAGCTTTGAAATAGCAGGCAATTGTAGCAGCATATAATAGAAATATGGGTCATGTACTAATAATTTAATTTACCCTACAAAACCATCACAAATTGAAAAAAAATCAATACCAAAATGAGTTTCTGTGGAGTTAGAGTGGTTTCATTAGTGGCACACCTATAAACGTATACAGAAACCATAGAATGTGATTGTACTTCACATTTGCATGTTTGCAATAGCACAGCTGAGCTATTTACTGCATAAATGGAATTTTTTCATGTGTGTGTAATTTTTCATGCTTCTGCAATTTTTAGCATTTTCACTTGTTTTCAAATTCGCTTTTTTCAGCTATCTACATAGATTTTCACACAAAATAAACATTTTCGCATGTTCTTAATTTCGCACATGCTCAGAAGTGTGTGAAAAGCATGAAAATTAATGTAGCGTGAATATTTCCACTTTTACAGTAATACCTACACAGAAACTATTCTTGATTTCCATTATAATTTAAAGAAATTAAGAAAATGCCTTACTCAGTTATATGTGGTACTAATCTAAAACCATTACCCTACAGTGGGTGACCATTATCGAGAATACGTACAAAGTCTTGATTTGGAATAAGAGTGTCACATGAAAGTTCATTACAATAACTGAAAATGATGAAGTCCAATAATGGGCCACGGTTGTGTTTAATGCACAATATGGTATGAAGTCATCATGGTTGTGGCTTTACGCATTTGAACTGGGTTAATTGCGGTCATTTACGTCAGCAATCAGCATAGGCCACTTGACAACAATTTCAGCCTTAGTTTAAGAATTGGAAGAATTTTACCTAACTGAGCTTTATGATTGTGTACACCAGATCTTTATTTCTATTACCAGTCTGTTTATGCTAGGCTGGTTTACAATGTAATGGGCTTAACTGCACATCAACCATTTTAAATGATTTTACTGACACAGGCATCATTCAGGCATACTAAACATGGACTGCTTTAAAAACAATACCATCAATTTCTTCAATAGTGTACATTTAGTGGAACCTCTCTTTTCCTCTATCGATGTACAGTCAGAAAAATTACTGTGCATCACAAGCCCATGTGCTTATACCTATGTTCATGATTGAAGCCAAAACCAGTCGAGTGTAAATTTGGTTGCAGGTGTGACATGTGGTACATTTAAGTTGCCTGCAACATGCATGTGTGTAGGGGGAACAACAACAAAACTGAGATAGTGTGTATGTGTGATTCTATAAGGCCTATAGCCCTCACTGTATTTTTATTCAATAAGCTCAAATATGGCTTTTTATTTGAATGTACACTTACGCAAACATTTGCTTTCATGATGGTATACTTAACATTTAACGTTGTGTAAAAATTTCAATACCTGTAATAAATTTAACCCAGTAAAAATATGTACTTGGGAATAGGAAATTATCCCTTATTACCAATGCCATCCTCTTTCTCACACCCAAAACAATGAACCCACTGACCCATGGTGAAATACGGCATGTGTTCACTACTGCAGTAGTCACAGACTGAGACACACCTTTACAGCTATTTATCACAAGGCTAAAATATGCGAATCACTGCAGTAAGATTTCCCAAGAGTAAAATCCATACAGATAAAATTGTTAATTGGGAATCCAGTTTATTTTTTAAATATCATTCTTACAAAATCACCAAACGACAAAACCTTCAAGGACTCGAGGAAGAAACATTAACACTACACGTCACACATGAGCAAACATTACTTGATGCTGAGTCGAAACTACTTAATGTTGCTTGTAAACATTAATCTTTAAGATAATAAAACACACCCTCACAGTTAAGGATAGATGCACATGTCAAATCTCATTATATTTAATATAGAAAGCTATTAACAAAAATATTGCCTGCCTCTCTTATTATCCATTATGTAATAAAGATGAGAAAAGTGAGCGAGCACTTTTGAGGCAACCTTTGTTGGGAAGAAGCTCATCATAAATCAATAGCTTTAAATTATAATTTCAATATCAACCTTGATGTACATGCATGGGCAAATCACACACTTTCCCCCTTTAATAATACTTGTCCACAAGATTCAGTCCATTGCCTTTCAGACACTAAGCAAATAATAATAACATTTCATTCACGGCCAATACACACATCAAATTTATTTCATTTTAAAATGGGATACAAAGAGTTGAACAAAAAATTTATGATCACATTATATAACATGTATGCTGCTTCCATAGTTTGCACAAAACAAGGGGAACGGAAATAGTGGCAGTTCAGCTTGGTTTCATCGAAAAAGAATCAATACTTACATTTTTTTCCAACAAATTTCCCTTTTCTCTTAAAAGGACAGGAGATATTTTGAGGATACACATTCTCTCAATTTGCACTGAATCGGTTGTAGTAGAACACCTACCGAGAATGTTTCGAAGGTTTATTGGACAAACAAGTAAAAAAGAAAATCAAAAACTATGTTTTGAACTTGCCATAATTGTCCCCATAGAAAGATATGCTTTGATTTTTTCTGTCTGGCACGATATGATCTAATACCTGGGGTAAGCATTGCAAATACGCCAAAACAAAAACAAAAAAATACAACGATCATCGGACTGCATGTGTCGCCTGCCGTCGCTGTTTGTAATGATAGGTCTCATTTGACCTTTGACCTCATTAACAAATGAGGGACCCAATGGTGTACCTATGATTCAAGTTTGGTTCCAATTGAACTTCAACTTTTCAATTTAGGTCAATTTTACATTTTCAGCCTATCTTACAACTTGATCTCACATGACCTTTGACCTTGGTATGTGACCTTTGACCTTGGTATGTGACCTTTGACCTCAGCAAATGCGGGATCCCATGTTGCATCTACGACTGAAGTTTGGTTTAAATCCATCAAAGTATGCAGATATTACAAGCAAATGTTAACCCTTTTTCACAACAACAGCAGACATCAACAGATATCAACAACAACAGACATCATCAACAACAGACTACAGGGGACAAAGCGATCCCTATGTGTCTTCCTGCCTTAAGGCAGGCGACACAAAAAAAACGGGTTCACAAAAATTGGGGGCACTTCTGGAAATTTCCTTGTCTCTCTTTAAGCTCATCTGGATTGTTATTGAACATGGTTCTTTTTAATTCTTATCTTTTAGAACTCCAGTTTCCAAATATATCCACTGGCTCACCCAGATGGCACATGTATACACACGTACATACATGTACACCTTGATCACTACATTAATTACTAACAAATACCATTAGCTAAATTAATTACAGTACATGCACACATACATATACAAAACATGCAACTTTACAAATGGAATCATAAATCAATACATTTTATGTAGTCTCAATATCATAAACTTAATAACTGGTTTACACTTGTAAGATCACCTTATGCACGGTCTCTTGATCAGCAATTAGCTTTTTTTTTGTCCCTAAAACTCAAATGATATCAAGTAATATTAATTTGTAAGTTCCTTTAATGTATCACTCAAGTGTATTACAATACAATGTCTTCTATACTGCACATTGAGGTACATCACCAAAACACCCAATCTTAAAGGCACTATCAGTTATTTTCTTTATTACCAAAAAATAAAATCTGTCAAAAATCAAATTTTAACATTCTTGAAACAAACATGCAAGTCATAATAAACTGAAAATAGTGAACATGACTACGACCTTTAAGGCCAAAATATGTACGTTATAAGAAAACTGATCATAAGTGTCCGTACAGACCCTTAGCAGGTAGCCAAATTCGGAAACATTCTTGCTAAATTTTCTCTATAAATGTTAACCTTTTTATCAAAATACACGCGCGGTTTTCTCGAACCGCTAAATCCCCCTGGCGGGAGCCGGTTTAACAAATTTTTTAAATGAATCAACTGCAAATACCCCCCTTAAACCCAAAAATCCCTTAACAACCAACCCCCCTTAAACCTGGCAACCCCCCTTAAAACCGTGCAACCCCCCCTTAAACCCAACAGCCCCCCTTAAGCCAGACAACCCCCCTTAACCCGGACACCCCTTTAAAAATTAAACCCGGACAACCCACCTTAAACCGCCAACAATCCCCTTCAGCCCAGACACCCCCCCCTTAAAACCCGACCACCCTTTGCAACGTCCGCAGCAATGCATACGCACAGCGCGAATGCGCGTGCATGTGTGCACGTCTGCGCATGTATACGAGTATGATGTGCGCCACAACACCCCTTAAACCCAAAAAGCCCCCCTTAAACCCCCAAAATCCCCTTAAACCCAACAACCCCGCTTAAACTGGACAACCCCCCTTAAACTTGTGCACCCACCTTAACCACAACAAGCCCCTTAAACCCAGACAGGAACACCCCCCCCTTAAACCCGGACAACCCCTATAACCCGACACCCAACCCCCTTACACCCCCAACATCCCCCTTAATTCCAGACATCCCCCCTTAAAACCCGACACCCCTTTACACCCAACAACCCCCTAAAACCCCAACATCCCCCTTAAACCCACTCCCCTTAAGCTGGACAACCCCCCCTTCGAACAACCCCCCTTAAACCGTACAAACCCCCCTTAAACTCCAACAAGCCTCCCTTAAGGCCAGACACCCCCCCTTAACCCCGGAGCAACCCCTTTAAAAACCCGACAAACCCACCTTAACCCCACAAGCCCCCCTTAAGTCCAGACAACCACCCTTAAACCCGACAACCCCCGTAAACCCAACAACCCACCATTAAACCCCAACAATCCCCCTTAAACCCAACAACCCCCCTAAAGCTGGTACAAACCCCCCTTAAACCCAGAACAACCCCCTTAAACATGGACAACCCCCCATTAAACTCGTGCAACCCACCTTAACCACAACAAGCCCCTTAAGCCCAGACAACCAACCCGCCGCCTTAAACCCCAACAATCCCTCTTACACCCAACAACCCCTTAAGCTGGAACAACCCCCCTAAAGACCCGGACACCCCCCTTAAACCCGGAACAACCCCCTTAAACCCAACAACCCCCTTAAACCCCAACACTCCCCTTAAACCCACAACCCCCTTAAGCTGGACAACCCCCCTTAACCCCCGGACAACCCCCCCTTCACCCGGCCCAACCCACCTTAAAACCGACTCAGCGCATAGGAAGAATTTCCCTCCCCTGCCCCTCCATCAAGTTTCAATCAAAATCGTACTTAGGGATCTGCAGATAGTTGGTTCACAGCGTTTTGGGTAAAAATACCCAAATTACTCATTAATTATGCCAATTCGTGTACCGAATTAGCATATGCCCGCCCAATATCTAATCAGATGATGGGCATGGCAGTCCGATCCCACCGACCAACGTCACAGCACCATACCCTTATGTGTCGTAATGGTATGCGTCACAAGATTGTTGGGTAAAATACCCCAAATGAACTCATTAAGTCATGCAAATTAGGTACCTATTTAGCATATGCCACCCATAATCTAATCAGATGAGGGCATGGGCAGTCACGATCCCCCCCACCAAGTCGCATCACCATAACCCTTATGGGTC
Source organism: Ophioderma brevispina (assembly GCA_023653785.1). Classification (NCBI taxonomy): domain Eukaryota; kingdom Metazoa; phylum Echinodermata; class Ophiuroidea; order Amphilepidida; family Ophiodermatidae; genus Ophioderma; species Ophioderma brevispina. The sequence continues at coordinate 27,658 of JAMKCH010008274.1, forward strand.
TCATGTAATTGCGTTCACAAGATTGTTGGGTAACCATCCCCCAAATACCTCATTAATTATGCAATTAGGTACCTAATTCGCATATGCCACGCCCATACTCTAATCAGATGAAGGCAATGGCAGTCCGATCCGATCCCACCCCCCAAGTCACATCAACATAACCGTTAGGGTCTCATCTTATCGCTTTCACAAGATTGTTGGGTAAAAATACCCAAAATGAACTCATAATTAATGCAAATTTAAGGTACTAATTAGCATATGCCACGCCCATAATCTAATCAGATGAGGCATGGCAAAGTCCCGATCCCAGATCCCACCCACCCAGTTACATCAACCATAACCCCTATGGTTCTCATGTTATGGGTCTCACGCCGCCGACGCAGGCGCCTTGAACTGATAGCATATCCCCCCTTTCTGCTTTTCAAGCCAGGGGATAAAAAAATAAGCAAAAGGTGGACCTAATTTTGTGGAAATTTGACATGTCCCGACCAACCTACAGCCCTGCACCTATGGCCCTGGATCTTAAGATTTTCTTGCAGTAAGAGAGCTTTCTTCAAGCATCAGATACCCAAATTCTTAATCTTTTTTTTGAAGGGTAAAAATGGGGATGGAATGAGACTGTGTCAATTTGGATCACTTACTCAGCTTTAAACTTACAAGATTACATAAAGCACAAATTTTGACTGTGTAGACTGGACCTCTTCCATTTATCAACGGGAGACTTGAGAAACAGTCGTTATCCGCAATAATTTCTTTGCCGAGTCAAAGTAATCGGTTTCCTTCAAACAGTATGCTTGGAGTGCCAATCACACAGTTTTGAAGCAAAAATGATTTTTCTATTTTTTTTAAATTTAGACAATTATACATAGCTTATTAATTTGCATAAGCTGAGCATTTTTTATTTAAATTAGAGACCTAGGTTGCCAAGTTATACTAAAGACTCAATGATTCATAAGAATAGTCTATGGCTAGTGAGAGGCCTTTGCAATAGGTTGACATTTACAGTGGGATTAAAAATTACTTGGACAGGAGATGCGCACACCTCATGTAAGCGCAACAAGCTACGCGGAGGTTCGGCGCATTCTTTAACCAATTACGCAACATGAAACTAGGTGCAATGTTTCTCCTGGTTCACGCAGTCCACACTCGTGTGTGTTCTATTCTGTCCAACAAATTATTAATCAGACTGTAGTATTGTTTTATAGTATAATGCTTATGGAGCAATCACAAATTTGTGACATGGCAATGAGCATATGATATTTTTCCCCTTCTGATTTTGTTCATGTTAGTACCTCTTGTCTGTTTTCCAATTTCAGGTTCCTCCTTATTTCACATTAACGATTCCTCTTATTATGTACTCAAGAAATTGTATTCTCCTCATGTAGTTCCACTAGCACAATATATCAAGCTTTTATGGGCTCAGGCTTATCATTCTATGGATGTTAATCTACACCATTTGCAGCAGTGTGCAACATAATATTAAAGTGCCGACAGAAAAGCATGATCTATCGTGCTAGCACTTTCCCCACTCAATTTCCCATTCCCCTGAATTAAAGGGGGATGGCCCAATTTAAGTTTTCATCTTAATTGAACGATCTTGACTCCAATACCCCATCTGTAAAGTTTCATGCCGTTGTTTCAATCAGTTTTGATAGGAGAGCTACAAATGTTTTATCGTAAGCTCCACAGAATACTGTGTAAAATTAATATTGGTCGACCAAAATGGGCCACTTTTTTGTTCATAACATCCAAACCAAACATCTTTCAGCCTTACAATTTCACAGGATATGGTATCTTTCTTCAGATCCCAATACTTTGACCACTTTTGACAAAATCTGAGGTACCGGGGATGAGGCTATTTGCGATCGGGCCATGGACCTTTAAATAAAGTTTGTGACATGCATTGTTCAGGGAATCTGAATGCCTTCAAGTCTATAAATAATGTCATTAAAATCCCTTTAAAAATGTAGACCTATATACTTTGTTGCATTTACAGAATTGAAATTGTAATATTCACAAAAGTCTAATAATTTAAATTTCAGATGTGTACATAATGTGATGGCTGATAAGATTACATCACATATGAGTGTAAACATAACAAGTTATCACTTAATTTATTCGTTATGTTGTAAAATCAGACTGTAGCACAGTGAGTATTGATTACGATACAAACAAGTTTACAAGTCATGGGATTGATTAGTAATGGCTAATTAGTAATCATACTAGGCCTGGGGAAGGAGTACTTAGTACAAATGACCATATGGCATAATGATGTAAACAGGGGGTCACACTTTCAGCCGTCTCACTTTCAGCCATGTGGTATATGATACCTTTTCTAGGTCAATGTTGGGTATATTTTAAAAAGCTACCAAAATTTTGATGGAAAATAGCCCAATAGAGCTACAAATTTCCTAATTTAGGAAATATTTGGGCTACTGAAATGCTCCTGGATCCATTATTTTCCTTGATATCCTTGGACTCTGGGATATTATTAGGCCTAGAAACAACCATAAATTGTATTAATTAAAGAGGGTGAATAGGCCATACAATTAAAGTGATAAATTGTGGTGACTTTTTGTGAAAAGAAAAGACAACATTTATTTGAAATACTGAAGGTGCACTTCCTGATTCTAGTACCTTCCCTTCAGATAATACAAAATTATGAACTTTTAAAGGCAAGTTGGGGGGTGGGGTGGATGTGAGCAGTTGTGGATTACAAACCTGGAGTGGAGGGATGTGTCTCCAAGAGTCTGAAAGTAGGACCATTTCTATACCAGTTTTTGCAAAAATGAGACCCATAGCTATAGGCCTACAGATGATGCCGATTCTAGGCCTAATTTAACAAAAAATACAATTTTTAATCAAAATTTGACCGTTCTGGGAAATTTGGCAAAGTATGGCTTCAGATTTGCCCTATTTTAAAACAAATTTAGACAATTTTGAAAAAAAAGTGACCACCTCTATGCCAAAACTGACATAAAAGGAGGATATTGGAATACCAGAAGGCTGAAAATGAGGCCCATACTGATGCCACATCACTGTATGGCGTATGGTTATTTGTGTTGAGTATTACAGGGACATTACAGACACTGCCGAGTTCATATTGTACAATTGTTTCATTCTACGCAGCTAATTATTAAATATAATTTGCAGAGTGAAAACAATTTGACAAATTATAATAAAATATTATGACGGGGCTTTCAAAAGACTACAGTATTAAAATTACAGAGAATCTTCTTTGGTATTTTATTCCTTTCCTACTGCAAGCCAAGCATATCATCTTTACACTCTAAACCTAATTCACAAAGCATGAAAATGCTGCTTGGAAAACACTGTCAATAACAAATAATTAACAATATAACACACAAACACCAAATGCGGATTACTTACGTAATTAATTTCACAACTGGCTGCTTTTATTACACCCTTACAATACACAGCAGGCTAAGCTCGCTGATTTTCGCCCTCTCGGATATATAATGGATAAGGTATGAAGATATTTTGAGGTGACCGACAACACAACTCTACTTATTGACTACTGTAATGCATTATGCAAAGGCATATTCATCAATATTTGGGCCCTCTTAGGGTGATAAATTTACAAAGGAAGAGGCTACTCCGCACAAAAGTACCATGGCCAAATTTATGAGTTGCTTGCATTAATTCTTGTCTAAGATAAAGGAGGGTTTAAACCTGATATAAAGGAAAAAGGGCAGTAAGAATATTGAAGAATACCCACATGCCATATGCAAGTGACTAAAAACATCCATATTTTTTTATTCAATATATTTTGTCCTTTTTGAGAGGAGGACACAGTCCAGCCATGCACATAAGGGTATGAAAGTCGATGTTATGTTTCCGTAACCCGCCCGCGTCATGATTTTCTGCCCGCGTTTGAGATGCTGAAATCCCTATAAAAGTTAATTATTATTATGTAAAAGAAAAAATATCAAGGTTTCTCTTGTGATCAAATCTTTGGTAATATGATTTAGTAATTTTAAATCAAAGAACAGTTGCAAAATCATTTTAAATGGTAGAGGGTGGTGGTGGACAAAATACTTGTAGGATATTAGAGCTGGCTGAGGTTGGTGAAATGGATGTTTCTTCAAATATGAAATGGAATAATGAAAATGAAAATCGTTGCCTACTTAGGATTTAGCAAAAAAAAAAAATGTACAGGAAACATAACATTGACTTTTCATTGGCCCTAATCTGCATATACAAACAACATAACTGGCAAGATGAATTGGTCAACTTCAAAAACCATTTCAATATGGCTATCAAAAAAGTAATAATTAATATTTTAATTTTTGTGTACCAGCCAGTACTACCCGGGAGTATTACACCAATCCATTAACTATTGAGAGATCACGTTTTGTTAATCAATACAACATACAAGGCGAACTCGTATTTACGCGACGGCGTTTAAACTATGTCCCGCGAATGTCGCGATCCGTAGGCATGTGATAAATGCAACCTACAACCACCCACCCCCTCCCCAACACCCTCAAAACCCCCCTGAACATTCCACCCCTCCCCAACTCCCGCAAAAACCCCACCCCCTCTACAACACCCCGCAACACCCACCCCCTCCCCAAACACAATCTGCAAAAACCCCCCACCCACGCAAACCCTAACCCCTCCTTAAACACCCCTAAACACCCAACCCCACCCCAATTACCCTGAAACACGCCTCCCTTTCCACACCCAGGCCAAACCCACCATTCCCCTCCCCAACACCTGCAACACTATCACCCCTCCCCAAAAAACCACGCACAACACTCAACCGTTTCCCCAACACCCGCCAAACACACCCACCCCCCCTCCCCCCCAACACCCCAACCACCCCTTCCCCAACACCATGCAACACCCCAACCCCCTCCCCCCAACACCATTGCAACACCACACCCCCTCCCAATTACCCTGCAACACAACCCCCTCCCCAACACCTGCAACACAACACCCCCTCCCCAACACCCGTAATACCCAACCCCCTCCCCAACCCCCCACCCTCCTACCCTATGGCATAGTTAGTCTCATGTAGCAAAGGAGGGAATTTTGCCTATCCAATGTACTATTTCAGAGATACAGCAATTACGATATTATTAGCTTATTTGGCCATACCTAACCCACATATATCACCTACTTTCAAATTGCCAAAAAGATGTGGGCCATGATAGGCTTCCTGCCGCGCAGGAAATTCGAGTATCCGATGTACCCTTCAAAAATATAGCATTACGCTGATTTTGCATATAATTAAGCTCTTTGCATACTCAACTTGCCCAAAATACGCCCAAATCTAATCAGCTCGAGAGAGAAAACTTTCAGCCCGCTTTCCGTCCCAAGTACTCAAGATAAGCCTACGGACCTCCAGAAAATTTGTATACAGGCCTTGCAGGAAAATTCTCGTAAAATTATTGCAAATTAGATAATTAATTAGCAGATTTTATTGGCACAATTCTAATCAGGTCGAGAACTCATCACGTATTTCCCCAGGTACATCACTGTCACCCTTACGGAACTCAAGATCAATCTTATTATACATAAGGTGGGTTACATTTTTTATCACGGACGGCCCCAACGACCACGGACGAACGGACTAACGAACGGACGAACGGCACTAACGAACGGAACGCAAAATGAAGTCTGCTATTCATAGTCCCCGTTCCGAAACTCGTTCAGGCGGGGACAAAAATAGCTTTCTTCTTGATAGGGTGGGCCACAGCTGCAGCGTTTGAACCCATGCAATTGTCTCGTATTTTTAGAGGAATTTTAAGGCAGTGGTGACACAAGTTTGAAACATTTAACCCTAACCAGGACCGGGCCGTTGTCGGCGAGGACCCCAAATGCAACAGAAAGTCAATCTTTTAGTTAAAGGCCCAGATGCAACGAGAGCCAATGAGTTTGCGGTTCATTGCATATCGGCCGTTTCCGGCACAGGAATAAGGAGCGGAAATTCACAATAACGGCCAGATGCAACGAAAAACACGCGTCATTTTCCGGAAGGCCGGCCCAAATGCTGCAACGAAAAACATCGCTCATCTTTCCCGGCAACGGCACAGATGCACGAAAAAAAAATCGCGCATTTACGGAAGACGTCCCAGGTGCATGAACGAGAAAACTCGCGTGAAAAATGCAAGAAAACAGGGTTAAATTAAATAAATAAATAAATAAATAAATAAATAAAATAAAGGATGCGTACTGCCACACTGATCTGCATGAAAATTGTAGATTATAGTTCGACAGTCGTCCGTGGAGCTATTACGATACATCATAGTCTGTGCGTGGCGCTATTATGCTACGTCATGCTACGGTTTACGTCATGAATAGTTTATGCATAGTAACCCAATAGCTTATCGAAAATGGTGGCGCCTTATCCCACCATCAAAATCGAAATTGTCTATGGGATTTGTAAAGTGGCACCCGCCTGATGAAAAGCATTGCGCCGTTTGCGGGCCAAACCGTCGGAAATGAACGTGAAAAGATGCATCAGTTCCCGTCAATACGGCCAGATGCACGAAAAAACAGCGTCATTTTCCGGAAGACGGCCCCCGGATGCAACGAAAAACTCGCGTCATTTTCCGGGAAGATCGGCGCGGTGGGGCCCCCTCCGCCCCCCCCCCAGGTGCAAAGAAAAAATCGCGCATTTTCCGGTTAAGACGCCCAAGAGACCCAGATTCAATGAGAGCCAATGAGAGGATTTGCGCGACCAAATAGTTGTTGACGCCCAGATGCAACGAAAGCTTTTCGACGGTTACACGGTTTGGTGCCTTCATTCCTCTCGGCAGCGTTAGGGTTAAATGGTGGCCATTGTGGGATTGACTCTAAACTCTATGCTTGCAGTGGCAAGTGAGGGGCGGGGGGGCACAAGAGGGAATCTCCCCCTAATTTTATTTTTCCCCAGGAAATCACCATTTTTGGCAAAAAATCAGAATTTTAGGCCAAAATTGGTTACAAAAAATCTCAAAATTTTGGATGTCCCCCAAATGTCACTTGGCACCCCAAAACAATTTAACCTGTCTCCTTTCCCCCAGAAGAAGTAGTCCACTAAAGAACATTAAAAATTGACACCAAGCATTTATAAGACTTTCATTAGCCCTATGGAATCAATAAAACGAAGTTAGCATCTGTTATGGGATATACTATTTAAATATACAGGAAAGATGCCGGAAAAATTAGTTACTTTTTCACAGAAAAAAGAAAATCCTAGACATGGTTCCACTTGCCCACAAGAAATCCTCTGATATGGGCATAAGCTTAAAGATCTTCCGGGATTGGGGCGCTCACTGAAGGGTGATGGAGGCCAAAGTTCCTCCTTGGATGCAGGAGCACTAAGGGGGGTGCAGCACCCAACCCTCCCCTATGGATAGTAGTCTCATGTAGCGAAGGAATTTTCCTATCAAATGTACGGATTCAAGATACAGCAATTAAGCATATTTAATTAGCTCATTTGCATAGCCTAAGCCAGCATATATCACATACTTTCAAATTGCCAAAAAAGTGTGGCCCATGATAGGCTTTCATGCAGCGACAAGAAAATTCGAGTATCCGATGTACCATTTCAAAAAATATTAGCAAATTACGCTGATTTTGCATATACTTAGCTCATTTGACATACTCAACTGCCCAACATACGGCCCAAAATCTAATCAGGTCGAGAACTCTTAAGCAGCTTCCTTCCACCACGTTACATCCTCATACGCCTTACGGAACTCCAGAAAATTTGTATACAGGCCTTGCAGAAATTCTCGTTAAAATTATGCAAAACGTAGTACTTAATTAGCATATTTTATGGCCACAATCTAATCAGTCGAGAACTCATTCAACCCGCTTCTTTCCAGCAAGTTACATCACTGCACCCTTAAGGAACTCCAGATACATCGTATACATAAGGTGGGGTAACATTTTTATCACGGACGGACGAACAGACTAACGAACAGACGAACAGACGCTGCTCATTTCATAGTCCCCGTTCCGAACTCGTTCGGCGGGGACAAAAATATAGCTTCATTTTGATAGGGTGGGCACAGCTGCTAGCTGTTTGAACCCATGCAAATTGTCTCTTATTTTTAGAGCGATTTTAAGCAGTGGTGACACAAGTTTGACAACTAATATAAGTAGGGACGTGCAAGAGCTATTACCGCTGCAAATCAGAAAAATCAATTGTGGGAATCTTGCCATGATTTGCATGTTATAGCACCCTCACATGACCCTATTGAGGTGAAATTTCCAAAAACTGTTTAAATGGTGCATTGTGGGATTGGCTCAATACACCCTCTGCTTGCAGTGGCAGTGTTGGGGGGGGGGGCACAAGAGGGAATCTCCCCCTAATTTTTATTCTTTCCCCCAGGAAAATCACCATTTTTGGCAAAAATCAGCAATTTTAGGCCAAAATTGGTTACAAAATCTCAAAATTTTGGATGTTCCCCCAAATTTCACTTTTGCACCCCCAAAATTTCACCTTTTCCTCATTTCCCTCAGAAGAAGTAGTCAACTAAAGAACATCAAAAATTGACCAAGCCATTTTATAAGCACTTCATTACCGGTAGCCCTATGGAATCAATCAATACTTAATTAGCATCTGTATGGATATACTTATTAAATATACAGGAAGATGCCAGGAAAATTAGTTACTTTTTCACAGAAAATCCTTAGATATGCGTTCCACTTGCCACAAGAAATCCTTCTGATATGGGCATAATGATAAGCTTAAAGATCTTCAGGATTGGGGGCTCACTTGAAGGGTGATGGAGGCCAAAGTCCTCCTTGAGGCATGGAGCACTAAGGGAGGGTGCAGCTTTGGAATTTTATGTTTTGGTAAATAAGTGTCATGATTATTGGAGGGATCAAGCCCCTCTGCCAAAATTATTCCCCCCCCCCCCCCCGGGGGGCAGGGGCTCAACTTTCATTTGGGTAGGGGTGTGCGGCCCCAGGGCCTCACCTTGGACCTTGCAAACTGAACAAAACTTACGAAATGGGGGTCTTGTGAACTGAAAATTGGAAAATTTGGACCCTTGAGAACTTAATTTTGTTCAAAATTAGGCCACAAAAGTAGTTAAAAATCAAAAATTTGCTTGAAATGGGGGTCTTGTGAACTAAAACATGCTCAAATGTCAAATGGGACCCTTGTGCCGGAGACGGCCGAAAAGGGGGTCTTAAATGCCGCACATACCCGTACCACCTTTTCAGGTCAGTGCCCCCCAGTGATAATGTATTTGACTATTGAAGCAAAATCCTTAGAAATGGATACCTTTTTGCTACCAAAGTGACATTTAGAAATGGGTAAGGTTTTTTGATTCCTCAGCTGCACACCCTGGACCAAACCAAATCGGAGTAACCTCACAAGCCATATATAACCTTGTCATGCTTCATCATGCATGCCTCTTTCAACAATTCTGGACTTCCATAATTCCATTTCCAAAACCATAAGCCTTTGGTAGTATAAACTATACCTTTTTTGAATCCTTGTAACCAGAAAAACATCATGGTGTGCTTTTCAACATAATCGGAACATTTAAAATTGTTTACCCCTGTGTATATAACCTTGAAATCCAAGCTGGGGCCATGAAAGGGGTGTGGCAAGTGCTTTCATCAATTTTTTTTTATTATCAATGCAAAAAGTACTTGTGTACCAAAATTGTTTTATCCAGATTTGCACACTCACATGAGATCTGCACACTACAGTCCCCCACTATACAGTCCATTGGTACATTTTGTCTAAAACTAAAAGCTAAAAAAAAACTAAATTCTTTATCTATGCAAGTTCCAAGACAAAAAACCTCATATATTAAATGGTTTAAAGGCTTTTTGAATTCCCAGAAAGACATGGAATTTAACATTGCACAGAAAAAAGATAAATTATCTTTGCATTTTAAAAAAATGGGCCTTCGAGATATAGTTTTGTTTCCTTTTGGGTTGCTACAAATGTATTGTGATTCCTTATTCAAAATTGTTCTTTTATTTTGATGCTGCTTTAGTGTATATTATTATTATTTATTTTATTTCTCCCTTTTTTCCTTTCTTTTTTCCTTCATGATTTTGTTTTGATTGTTGAAATGATGTGTTGTGATTTTGTGATTTCTTGATCAATAAAAACACATAAAGAGAGAAAAAAAGTCTAAGGGATGCGGTATTAAAGGCACTATCAGGGATTTGCTCAACCCGAAAATCGAAAAAATCATCAAAAATCAGACACTTATTACAACACGTAATTCAATGGAGATTATTATCTTTGAACACTACTGTTTTCTTCCTATTCTATCAATTTTTAATTTGGAAAACATACCTTATGAGAATTCTAAAAACTTATTCTTCACTTTTAAGCCATTCCTGCAAAATTTAAACTATTTTGACTCTTTCAGGTGAATCACTGATAGTGTCTTTAATGGAAATCCCCTTCCCCTGAAGCCTTGCCTCTCCCATAAAAAAGTTTAATAATAAGAAAAAAATCCAACTTTTGAGGGAAAAAAATGGCTAAACCCCTTCCTAGAAAACCTGGCCATAAATTCCCCCTCCAATGTCTCACCTCACCAAAATAGAATTTCTGGCCCAACCGTGACAATTGACATCCATTTAAAAGCATTATCTCAAACATGCCAAAATTTGCATTTTGCCCTGCATTGAGCCTTATTTAAGGCTGAAATGTGAACCATGGCATGAAAAAAGGCATTCCTGTTCTATGCAACAATGTGCCCCTTTTTCAAACTAATAAATCATTTCTAGACCGTAAGTGGGGAGGGGAGGCAAGGCTATGGATCACGAAATGCCACTTCAAAGGGATAAGCAGCAATTTGCTAATCTGAAACATTGAAAAAATCATCAAAACTCATATTTTTGTATTTTGTTACTGGCATGGATATGCAAACATAACCTGGAAGTGGTAGCCTTGAAACCTGTGTATTAAAAACATGGCAGTACATTTTATCCGATTCTGTAATTTCTATACGTGCGTATGAAAATTCCAACTTGATATTTAAAAAAAGCCTTTCCCGGTGAATATCCCATATTTTAAGCGCAATTTTATGCACCATGATCAATACAGTTTGACCTCAAACACAAACATTATTGATCTTTTATTATGTTGTACGGGGTAAACCACAATCAGCTGTTTAGTGTAGATTTTGAGACTCCATCACTGTATTTACAGGAGACAGTATGACAAATTTCTTGGTTGTTTGGCCATTTAAAGGGATTAGCAGCGATAATGCGAAGGAATAATTTTTTTGATGTTTCGGATGAGCAAATCGCTGCTTATCCCTTTTGAAATATTATTACGAGACGGGAGATGGTATAATCTAAAGTTTCAAGCACATATTTATTCAGCAATTCGGCTGGCTGTCATCCAGCCAACAAGCGAGATTCAGAGAGCCTCTTTACCTAGTAAAGAGTCTGGTACGATGTGTTGTTACGTACTCAGATAATGTAGTTCTGAATTGATTCAACCAAACCAATAATATAACACCTTTAATTGAGGGCTCCCTTCCCACAAAATCTCTGAATCCAATGTCCTAAGGCTAAGCCTAGATACCCTTACATGCCTTTACCACAAACTGCTAACTAAGTCTAAAACATGCTAAATAAATTATATCAGACTAAGTTTAACCAAAACATTTACATATTTAACATTCATATGTTTGTTGCCTTGCATGTATTCTCTCCATCATTATGTCGCATGATGCTCAAGATGATAAGATCATGACTCATGATCGTCATGATGGGGATGTTCATATCATCAGTGCTTGTGACATCATGATGATGAACACTCTCTTGTCTCAGATGGAGTTTCTGAGTCTCAGAATCATCATCACGTATTGCAGTCCTGTCAGTCACTGGTGTGCTAGTGCATATGAAAAACTGAACAAAAATCAGAAATAACACAGATCTGGTACTTACTACGTCTTGGTTTGTAGATGCTCGTTAAGTTCAAATGCAAACCCTGCAAGGTACACACTCAGTCTGTACACACCCACCATATGCAGTAACTCCTCGTACGTTGGCTTCGTACACACGGTTCAACAACAAACCAACCACCTCACACTGCACTTGCAAAACCACCTGTCGCAATCATTCTAGAAACTCTGTAATTGATTGGTTTCTCTAACTCTCATAAATCTGAAAAGTCCCGCTTTATTGTTTTGCGCAAAATTGTCAATGTCCT
>JAMKCH010008275.1:0-88837 GCA_023653785.1 Ophioderma brevispina
CAAATATAGGAAAACACTTCAAAACTGGACCATTTCACCCCATAAAGTGGCTATGAAAACGTCATTATATGGTGTTAAATGGCATTTTGGCGGCCATTTTGAAAACGTCCTCTAGCGAAAAAAGTGCCGGGGTAGTAAAAGTCTACCCTCACTTTTTTGGTATGTCTGATGGTCTAGTCCATGGCTGTGAAGAGTAACTTAGGGCACATCTCATGCACACGGGGACCCACCCAGCCAATGGTCTAAATATGGAGTTAGTATTCTTAACATGTCAAATGTCAAGGGAGCAAGATTTGTTTGTGCAAGACATAATAACATCACGGACTTCAGATTCACCAAGTTCATTGAAAGACAAACTCATTCTCAACAATAACGAAATTTCTGGTGTCAGCACATGGGGATGACTTATTGCTATTACTTTATTCGTAAAGAATTGTGCAAATTTGTTGCACAACTCGTTATAGGCTTGTCAAAGGATGGTAAAACTCTACAATTACTGTTTAGTAGGACACCCAAGGTTTTGAAAGTGTATAGCATTAGCATTGTACAACACATTTTTGAAATGGGATTCTTTGGCCTGTTTACAGTAGTACGATCTTTTCTCCATTTCCTCTACAATCTACGTTGTTCACGTTTTTCAGCCCTTATCTCATCGTTATACCATTTCGGCTGAGGGCGAATAATGCGAGATCTAGTAGACTGAGGAGCATGGATATCAAGTACAGTTTTAGAAACTTGATTGAATTGTTCAAGGAGATTATTTGCATTCTGTTGTAGGTGCAATGGAAGCCAAAATTCCAGTCATATCTTCCACAAATTTACTAGAATCTAAATTACGATAGTCACGCATGATACATGAAGACGGGTATAAGAAAACCATTGCTCTATAGAAAATCAAAAAAGTAATGGCAGAGCAGTGTCAGAAAGCAGAGAATAATGACCGAATCCACTCTAAGGCAGTACCTTGAATTTTGAAAGTATCACGTAACCTATCCAAAATAATGGCATGATCAACAGTATTAAAAGCTGCAGAAAGGTCTAGCACGATAGCAACTGTCTTACTGAATGTGAATTGCATTAAGGAGATTGGTCTTGACACACAGAAGTGTGGTTTCAGCCCTTTGTTGTTCTTTAAAAACTGACTGAAACTTCTCATTTAAGTCATTTGAAAAAAGATGATCCTTTAATCTAGACACTCACTATTTTCTCCAAGAACTTGGGACACACAACTAATATTTGACACAGGGCGATAAATTTTGTTTGAGCACCTCTTTAATATCTAGAGTAGGATTTTTTAGAATGGGTGTCACGGCAACTTTCCGGGGCTTAGCAGGAAAAACACCACTGCAGATGGACTTGTGAATGATCAGTGTTAATGGCTCAGTCAGCGTTGCAACATGTTCCTTTACGCCAATGGAGTGATCTCTTAGGAACACGATTTTGATGGAGTTGACATAATCAACTTAGTTACCTCTTTATCGGTGACCAGAGGGTGTTTTGAATCAATCCCATGATGCATAGCGATGTGCTTATACCGTACTGTACTAAACACATGTCAATACTTAGGGATAAAAACTTCCAAAAGAACCACAAACATTTTATAATCACGCTTTGTAGGCTAAAATGAGCGTTAAAGTCAGGGTTTTTATGTGTTAAGAATAGGATTTTTATGTGATCACATGACCCTATTGAGGTGAAATTTCCCAAAACTGGTGCATTGTGGGATTGACTCAAAACACCCTCTAATTGGTGACTGGGACATTGGGAAGTCTTATCAAGTATTGTACCGCTGCAAAATCTGGCATATGAGCTACTTAGCTCAGTAGCAGTATGGTTCAGAAGCTTATTCAGAGTAGCGGACATTGTTTTGTTGTTTGTATTTTCGGCACAGCCGTTGGTGTACATAGATGGTTCAGCCACTTATATCAGTATTGACAGAAAACGATAATTAAGTCGAAGCCATGCAATTAATATGTCTTAATTGAAAGATAGTTGTGTAATGATTACTTAGAAATTTTGGAAATTGAAGAAAAAATTGCCCCTTGGTTTGAAAAAGCAGCAAAACTAAATAATTGATGGAAATTCTGCTGGAAAATCCAATATGGCGGCTATGATGTGTGCTGTATATAGGCATTAACAAATATGGTCAGAAAATGATAACTAAGTTGAAGCCATGCAATTATCATGTCTTATTTGAAAGATAATTGTATAACAATTAATTACAGACTTAAAAATTTGAAGATAAAATTGCCCTTTGGTTTAAAAAGCAGTAACATTATTGTATTTCAGTTAAAAATCCAATATGGCGGCTATGAAAAAAATGTCCGGGATCTAACCCTGTGAATTTCTAATTGTTCCCTGTAATAAACCTCCTTAGCACGGTGAATTAGTTTACCAGTCAATGCTGATAGTCAAGATCGGCACTATTTCTAATTTCTACCCATTAGACACCCTTAGTTTTTAAAGCGTGGAACGCAAACTTTTCACGTCATTCTGACGAAATTTCTGTGAAACGTCATGACGTCTCAGAATGATGTCATACATGAAAGGTTTGCGTTCCACGTTTTCTCTCTAAACGTCTACGTTCACGTCGAGCATCATCAATATGTTTGTAAAACCAAGGCCATCAGGGTCTGAAAATGCCAAGAATGCGGAAACTTTGTCAGGGAAGTACCTAGACCTCTACCCAAGGGTGGGCAAGGACCTGAAGATTTCTCCCTGGCCTTAATAGTCTAGCAGATTTCACGGGTTCCCATGCAGTCAGCACCCTCTTAAAACTAAATTATAACATGATTTTTAAGATCTTTAAGACATCTTCTTAAAAATTTTTGATGTTACCAAAATCAAATATTGTCTCACGGGGTCCGTTTGGCGGCCATCGTGGATCTAAAGAGATCAGTCATATAAAGTGGTTTGATTTAGTTGAAAGGCATCTCAAATGATTCGTCTCATCATAAGGAATCAGAAAATATATACTTTGGCATATTTGTGATGTTAAGTTACCGAGATCTGTCCTGTAAACCCCGACGTACTATCTCTGACGCCCAGTTGTCAGCGTAGTCTCCTAATTATACAAGAGTTCCATAATGTACCCCCTTCAAAGTTCTACATGAAACAAATTCTTTTTATTTTTGGCCTTAGGGTTAGGGTATTTGTTAGCATTAGGCCATAAATAAAATATGGAATTTTTAAGGAGGGGTACAGTTAATGGCAAGATAAGCCCGACATAAAACAAGGAGCTAAGCTCAATATACCACTACTGTGTGTCTCCTTCAAACTCCTTGAGAGGATGATCCTGGCCCGTCTGGAACCCGTCGTCGAACCCCCATCTGCCTGACGAACAAGCCGGATTTCGCCATGGCCGGAGCACTGTCCACCAGATTGTAAAACTCACAAATGATATTGAGGAAAGCTTTGAAAAGCGTCATAAGGCAAGCGTCATCTTGGTGGACCTTACTGCAGCATATCACCGTGTGGCACCAGGGCTTGACACTCAAGCTTCTCAGGACCATCCCGGATCGTCACCTTGTACAATTCATATGTAACATACTTGCAAACCGTAGCGTTGTTCTCAAGACCATTGGTGGGCAGAGCAGTCGTCTGCGTCGTCTGAGGAACGGAATACCACAAGGATCTGTACTGGCTCCCATGCTGTTCAATTTGTATATCAGCGATTTACCTCAAACAACATCTAGACAATATGGCTATGCCGACGAAATTGCCCTTCTTCACTCGTACAGAAGCTGGACAGAAGTAGAAAGTACACTTGCTGCAGATATGGCCCTACTTGCAGCATATCTCAAGACATGCAGACTGAAGCTGAGTGAAGCCAAGACCACCGCTACTGCCTTCCATCTCAACACCAAAGAGGCTCATCGCCAGCTTCAAACCAACCTCAATGGAGCGCCTCTGCCATACAATCCCACACCAACCTATCTGTGAGTGAAACTTGATCGGCAGCTTTATACTTATCGACAACACCTCTAGTCAGTATGCGCCAAGGTATCTTCGAGGAATAACCTCCTGTGCCGGCAGGGCCGCCGAGAGAAATTGCGGGCCCGTGGGGAATCTTGGAGTTACGGGCCCCCTTTTACCAACTTCGTTTTCCAGAACCCATACCGGGGAAGGGCGCGGAACCCTTGCAATGTCCACTTTCCAAAACACATTTTCTCATGAAAATTTGATAGAAACAAATAGATTTTTGTGTTTGTAAGTGTTAAAAAGCAAAATATCTTTGATGCTTTTTGTTTCAAGTAATAATATATAAAGTGTTCATGGAGAGTTCATATATGAAGCGGTCCTGGGGTGGGTGCAAGCACGAAGCGCGGAACCCAGATCCTTGCAATGTTCACTTTCCAAAACACATTGATAGCAACAATTTGAAATTGGTAAGTAGTCTACTTTATATAATTCATATGACGAACCGTTTTACAAACAAAATCTTAATTGTTTGGGGGGAATTTCTCAAACCAAGAGAGGCCCTGCACTAAATTTATTAACCGGGAAAAATGGAAATTTCGTGGGTTACAGAGTATTTTCTCAACGTAAGTAGGTATCATTGTCGCAGGAAGGGAAACGGGCCCCTGTATCCGCCAATTCTCTCTCTCTCTCTCTCTCTCTCCCTCAATCCCTCTATCTCACTTTTTCTCGCTCTCTGACTTTTGTCACAATCGCAAGGGCCCCTAGGACCCCGGGCCCGGGCTCAATTACCCCCTTTGACCCCCCCCTTCTCGGCGGTACTGTGTGTCGGCTTGCTGGATCCTCATGTTGTACCGGGTACCAGCCCAACGACTCTGCGCACCACCGCCCTGGCTCTGGTCTACAGCGCTGCTGAATACGCCGCCCCAGCATGGTGCAACAGCTCTCACACAAAGAAGCTGGACACAGTACTCAACGAGACCATGAGAACCATTACTGGCTGCCTCCGTCCCACTTCATCTGAGTTTCTACCAGTGCTTTCAGGCATTGCACCTGCAGTGCTTCGGAGAGAACACCACACGCACAAACTGGTGAATAAGGCTCTGATGGACAACAAGCACCTGCTGCATAACACTGTCAAAGAATCACACCAGCTCGGCAGACAGAGACTGCGCTCTCGTCGGCCTTTCTGTCGACACGCTGCTAAACTCTCCAGCTCCCCATCCAATTGCAGACATGGAACAATGCCTGGCTAAATGCTTCAAGACCAGACCAACTCACTATTACACCTATGACAGAAATCCCACCTGGTAGTAATCTTCCACGCAAGGAATGGGTCACTTTAAACCGGATTCGCACAGGAGTCGGTCGCTTCAACAGCAGTATGCACCGATGGGGCTGCGACCACCTCCAGCCTGCCAATGTGGTTCTCCATCACAGACCGCGGATCACATTCTCAATGAGTGAAGATATCACCTCTATTCTTGAGAACAACTTGAAAGGAACATCCGAGAGGAAGTTGGAAGTTATGGGTGATATGATTTACAATCTAGGCGAGTCACGATTTGGCATTGTAGAGAAGTAGCAGCAGGCTCCGAAAGAACCGAGTAGAAGGCAAAGGAGATAAAGAGATTGAGACAGGAGTTGAGATCATTGAAAACAACGTGGAAGATTTTTTTTTGCTGATGAGAAAGAATGGCTTGCAAAACTGTGTGATCAAACACGTCAGAAATTAGGCTCTCTTAGACGTGCTGAATATCAGCGGCGGAAAAGGAAAGAACAAGAACTCCAAAGGAAGACTTTCTTCAAGAACCCGTAACAGTTTACGAAAGATTTGTTCTCACAAAGCAAGAATGGCGACCTGCAAGTACCTAAAGAAGCCCTTGAGGAACACCTAAAGAAGACCTATTCAGATGAGTCTCGCTCAAGACCAATGCCAGATATTGAAGAGCTAGTAAGACCAGCAAGACCAGGCATAGAGTTTGATTTAGCAGAACCAATGTTTGCAGAGGTTGAATGTTTCATTATAAAGGCAAGATCAGCAGCTGCTCCAGGTCCAAATGGTGTCCCATACAAAGTGTACAAAAAATGTGGAAAGCTCAGGAAGTACTTGTGGAGGTTGTTGAAGGTTGTATGGAGGAAAGGGGATGTTCCTGCTTCCTGGAATAAGGCGGAAGGAGTTTACATACCCAAGGAAGAAAATTCCAGTACACTTGGACAATTTCGACCAATCTCTCTCCTCAATGTGGAAGGCAAGATCATGTTTGGTATCCTTGCGGAGCGGTTGGCTTCGTTTCTGTTGAAAAATGGTTTGGTGAACACCTCAGTGCAGAAGGCCGGCGTACCAGGCTCCCCAGGATGTCTGGAACATAGCAGTATAATTTGGCATACCATCCAAGAGACCAAGAGGCAAAAGAAAGATTTAAGTGTAGTATGGCTTGACCTTGCTAATGCTTATGGATCAGTACCCCATGCCCTTATTGAATACAGTATGCTATGGATTTCTTTTGGATCCCAGAGAGAGAGTGAAGGATTATGTGATGAAGTACTATGAGGATTTTCAGATGCGGTTCTCAACAGGAGAATACACCACACAGTGGGTGAATTTGGAGGTTTTCATATGCATTCCTATGGGATGTACTATTTCCCCAATCCTGTTTGTTCTTGCTATGGAAGTTATCACAAAGGTTGCTGAGAGATCTGGTCCTGGAATAGCACTCAGTGAAGGGGAAGAGCTACCACCTAAACGTGCTTTCATGGACGACTTGATACTCCTTTGTCCAAGCACCGAAGCAGTGATGAACATACTGACCAAACTTGAGGAGCTGATGGACTGCAGCAGAATGAAGTTAAAACCAAGAAGTCACGGAGTCTGGTTCTAAGGAAAGGACAACCTGCTAACATCCATATCATGTTATGTGGCGAGGAAATTCCATCAGTACAAGACCAGCCTGTCAAAAGCCTTGGTACACAGATGAGGTAAGGGATACAAAGAGATCCAAGGAGATTGCTAAACAGGTGGCAGAAGGTTTAGAATCAATCGAGAAATGTGGTCTGCCAGGAAAGCTGAAACTCTGGTGCCTGCAATATGGCCTTATGCCTAGAATCATGTGGCAACTTACAGTGTATGATGTTGCAATCACTCATGTAGAAGCCATGGAACGCCATCTTAATAAATACACGAAGAGATGGTTGGGAGTCCCGAACAGCATGACTAACATTGCTCTCCATAGCAGACACACAAAGGTGACATTGCCATGATATCTTGTGGAGGAGTTCAAGGTAGCGAAAGCTAGATCTTTCATGACGCTCAGAGACTCCAAAGACCCAGAAGTGAAGAACACCCAGCCTGACGTTAAAACTGTAAGAAAGTGGTCAGCTGAGAAGGCAGTAGAAGAGGCAGAATGGTTGGAGCTGTGCAAGTAGGACGCCAAGGATTGGGTTGGACGAGGCACAAATGGTAGTCATCTGCAAATAATAGTGAAAGGCGGAAGTTAGTAACCCAAGAAATTCGAGAGGCAGAGGAAGAGAAGAGACTTGCAACAGCTGTTGGTCAGGTGAAGCAATGAGCCTGGACAAGATGGGAATCGGTAGAGCAAAGAAATATTTCTTGGAGTGTGTGTGAGACCTACATCACAGCACAGCACCCCGCCCCCTTAAGCCAGCAAACCTCAGTTTGATGATGATGCAAAGCGCTTAGCGGCCATAGCATAAGGCGCTATATAATCTCTGCTATGATTATTATTATTGGTACGATGATAATGATAAGTCAGACTGCTGCATGCATTACGGTTTTGGAAATTAAAGGCACATTCAAGCTCATGCTCATCAAGTCTATCCAGCGGTCTGTATACATGGACGAGTAACAACGTACTTTAAGTAGTTGTCGAGCAGGGAGGGAAAGAATTCCGAAGGCAAAATGGTCAGATGACTCCAAAGTGCAGTCAGTTATCACGTTGTGTCATCGGGCATGGATTTAAGGAAGCTATGGCACAGATCAAAGTGGCGGAACATTCTGATGTGAAGCCAATGACTGGGAGATAACAGAAGACTCAGTGGAGGGTGGGGGCGGGGGGGCCGGAACCTTTCCAGTTGAAGTGGGCATTACAATCTCAAGCCAGACATAGTCATATGGTCAGTTCTCAGCAACGATGTGATCTTTGGGGGAACTGACAAGTACCATGGGAAGACACATCCAGGAAGCAATGAGGAGAAAGGAAACCAAAGTTATACCGAGTGGAAGGCGGCTGTGTGAACAAGGAGGGCAACAAGGGATGGAAAGCTACTAATTGCTACCATTGAGAGCGATGCAGAGGTTTCGTTGCAATAATCTTCCAGAAGTGGTTACGTGACTTGGGTTTTAGTAGAAGGGAGGTGACTCGACGGAGCAGCAGGAAAGCAGCAAAGTGGCAGCAGGAAGGTTCAGCGATGTGATATGGTCAAAGTATGTACAGAAGAGCAGGACTTTGTAGCAGTTTTCAAGTCTATGTTAGTCAGCAGGAGGTGGCACTTTTGTGCTGCTGGCCCACCGCCCGGAGGAAGTAACTGAGTTTAATGGTACCATCAAGTACTGGTGGTGGGGATTTATTTTTTATACAAAAGTCGGCCGTTCGCTTTCTCGTGTCGAACATTCGGTCTGGTCCATACACACACACAACACAGTGTATGGCGGGGAATATTGCATGATCTCTACGTAGAGTCAGTTGAATATTGCTAGTCTCATTTCCACATCCACGATATCCGT
Organism: Ophioderma brevispina; assembly: GCA_023653785.1. NCBI lineage: Eukaryota > Metazoa > Echinodermata > Ophiuroidea > Amphilepidida > Ophiodermatidae > Ophioderma > Ophioderma brevispina. The sequence goes on from JAMKCH010008275.1 coordinate 8,663, forward strand.
ATGTGCACTTGTTTGGTTCAGGATAAATAAAGTGGCCAAAAATTTAGCGAACGGACCCACAAGCCAAGTTGAATTTGGCCTCACCATACCACCCACACCACCCCAAAGCACCAATTCAGTGCTACTGCTAGTTCCGGGCACAAGTGCGGAAATGCGTTATGGACTTTGAGCCATAATAATGTATTCCATTTCATGTTCTGGTGAAGGAAACAATCGAACAGCTGCTAGTACTACAGACGTCACGTATGGCACGCTCCCGTATCAATCATGCGAGGGTTTCATGCGTGTTATTATCGCGTTACCCCGATATATATCAGAGTTTAACAGCGCCGCGCTGTGGCCCTATCAGTTTGACTCTATTTGCCGATTTCATAAATCATGTCCAGAATATAATATGTCCAGAGAGTAAAATCATGCCGAGTTTTAAAAAAAACTGGACATGATTTTTTCAACAGGTGCAAACTGGGGACACATGATTTTTTCTCAAATGAGGCAAACGGGCATGGATTTTTTTCTCAACAGAGCAAAACTCGACATGATTTTTTCTCAACATGCGCAAAAACTCGACATGATTTTGTTTACAACATACCCAAAAAATCATGTCGAGTCAAGTTTCCTCATGTTGAGAAAAAATCATTGGGGGTCGGGGGGGGGAGAGTTTGAATCTGGACATGATTTATGTCCAACTCACCATATAGAGAGCTGTAAACTCGACATAATAGCGGGCTAAACTGGATAAATAGCGCTGTATGTAAACTCGACATATACGCTGGCACACTCGACATATGCGAGGAAAACCGATACCACAGCGCGTGACCACTCGACCATGAGCGGGGCAAAACTCGCATGATTTGTTACGTGGAGCGTAAAACTGAACATGATTATGTCAAACTCACCATTAGAGAGCAAAACTCGATGTATAGAGGGCAAACTGACATATAGCGCTGTAAAACTCGACATAAACGCTTCACACTCCGACATATGGCGAGAGGCAAATCGATACACAGCGCGTGAAAACTCGACATGCGCTGGCGAAAAATACCCCATGACCTTTGATACGTAGAGCGTGCCATAGTCAGGGTATGGTAGCAAGCCATGTTTCGGTAGAAGGCAAACACTCTGGGTTACAAAAGTGCATTTGAGTTTAAATTTTATTTTTCCAGTTTCACCGCTACAGATTTGTATGAATGAAACTATGGCGAGAGTAATAAAAATCCGCGTGGAAAGCCTCAGTCACCAACAATGTACAGTGCGTGAATAGCAAACTAAATCGCTGATGGGCATAACAGAGAGCACACCCGAGATTTGCAGCCTTGCGGGTGTGCTTAAGTTCAGCGTTATTATTTATTATGCTAGCCATAACTCATCCATCCCACTCAAGAGTGGAGCCCGGAGTGGAGCCACAAACGAACTGTAAATTGGCTGTGAATGGTGGTGTTGGCGCCCGCGCAAAATGGCTACATCAACGTAAGCATCGAATTGGTTAGATGCATGTCACCAGTGTTTAGTATTCGCCGTTGCCGTGGTTCACCTTGTCTTGAGCAAAGATTTCTATTATGATCCAGCGTGTACCAGAGGATGCTCAGAATCGGTGAGTAACCCTGAAACACCCGGCATAGCACGGTATTTTATCTATCACATTTTAGGTCATTATGAGAAAAATGTGAACAACAATGGCCTAAAAATGTTGCCATATTAGCATTTTCGCAACTAAAACAAAAACCTAAATACAAAAACAAACAAGGAGGAAGGAAAAACAAAATAAGAGTATTTTGGCAGTAGGTTTTGTCATTTAGGTCAGAGCCAATCTTTTGCATTTGGTCCTTATTAGATGAATATTCCAGCCAATGGAAATGCCAGGGGCAGTCGGTTTTTACCAAGTTGTTGCTTCCTCACTCACAAACATGTGCACATGCACGCACGCCCGAGGCCACAGGCAGGCGCGCTTGCACCTGGCACACATGTGTCACACACACACACACACACACACACACACAATTTCACCTTTAATGAAGGACCTTTAATGAAATTCTGACACTACAGAAAAAAATACACTATTTTTAAAGTGAAATTAAAGGGCCTATTGGGGTTTTAGGGGGTTGGGGAGGAAAGTTGTTTTTATTTTGTTTTGTTTTGTTTTTTTGCTTGTTGAAAAGTTGGCCCTCTCGATTAAATGTTTTATGGAATAATGCACATTGTGATATTGAACGTTGTTCCATAAAGAGTGTTTGGGTGAGGGACGCTTTCAATAATTGCATCGCTTAGGAATAAAATCCAATATTAAATCATTATAACTGCGGATGTCTTGGTTGTACGGGTGTATGCAGATGTGTAGTGAAAATGAAAAAAGTCAGGTGTGTGTCCACAGCTGTATGTGTGTATAAGCACACACACACAAAATCCTCACTGAAAGGTGCAACACGAGATTTTGAGCACCCAAATAGTTGTATATTAGTAAAATTGATTCTAGATTAGCCAACTTCCAAAAGATTTCTTACCTTGTATTGCTACAGAAAAGTGTCTTAAAGAGAGAAAAAAGGTGATTTTGATTTGCTTATATTTCAATATAAGACATAGGCTGAATTTCGTATTGCTCCTATCGAAATTAGAAATTTCACAATTTTGTACCAAATAATCATTTCTCAGCGTAATCCTTTCAGATGGGATATTTTTGATGGAAAGCTTTACATCAGGGCAAAAATCAGTACTTTCGATTTTTTAGGGACACCTGGTATGTGAAATCTATCGTGGCCACTTTTAAACCCTGAAGCAAAATAAGAAGCAACCATAGCAACCATGCATATATGCATGAAAAATATTTTATGTCATTTAATAATTAACACACAAAAAGAATATTTTAAGGAAAGCACAATGATGGGCCTACATGCACATAACCAAAGGTTTTTAAAATGTGGGTTAGAGATTGATTTGTGATCATTCATGTTCTCTAGAATGGAAAAGTTATAACAACGAAGCAAACAAGTAAAAAAAATAAAATTAAAAAACACCAGTATTTATTGTTATCAGTATGATATCATAGTGTGTACAAATGAAAACTTGGGAAATGTGGGGATATTCCCGTTTGATAAAAATCCTGGTACTGAATGTTGCTGGGTAAAGTTCACATGATGAAGGATTAATTTTGTTCTTGAATCTGCTACATGGCATATAGTTATCCATATCAACACTGTGTCATAGGCATATGTACCAAACTGCTTCAGTCCCATGATTATGAAGTTGCATTGGTGGATGTATAGGACAAAAGTCAAGATGTGTGTGTCTTTGAATTCATCTGACCTGTACCTTATGGATAATAATTTGATAACTGGATTTTGTTCAAATAAATCCAGGAAAAATTAAAAAAATATTTTAGGGTGGAGAGCTGACTTAGGTAAATCAGGTGATTCCTGTAAATTCCCCGTAAATTCTAAAAGGGTTAGATTTGTTCCCTGATAATAACATTAAAATGGTTACAAAAACATTCAAACAAATTAGTTCAAAAAAATTTTACAGATGTTTGAGGAAAATGTCATGCTGTATCACTCCTTGACAAAATTAGAATTCACTTCAGGGTGGCCGGTGGTCATAATTTCCATGGTCCAGGCAGTTTGGTTTTTGTGGACACCCCCCATTTCTGATGCTGGTAGAAATTTTTTCAAAATTTGGTACTTGTTTTGTATAGATAAGAAGTTTGTACCCAATATTATATTTTATGCTAGCTATTGCTATAGCTGGCGGACCACTTAAGCAATCTGTTTGGGTGTCTATGTTGTGGATGTGTGGATGTATGTGTGTGTGTGTGTCACTACATTGTTAGTTCTTTTAATTGACCTCGTTTCATCTCCTATTCTCTGATTCCTAATTCCTCTCTAATTTTCCTCTTCCTCTTCATTTCACTGTCCCCTTCCTCCTTCCTATTCCTTACTCTGTACCTTGCCTCCCCCTTTTTCCTCTCGTTTTCTTCGCTTCACTCATCTCTCTCAACGGACTACTTATGAAAAAGTTGACGGTCAATTGGAACTAAACTTCTGTCATAGGGCCCCATGGGACCTCATCTGTGATAGGTTCAAAGGTTAGTGCCAAGGTCAAAGGTCATGAACCAAGGTCAACGGTCAAGTTGAAAAATAGGTAAAAATGCAAAATTGACCTTAATTGACATATGCATGTTCCCACGCTATGTACACGGTTTGCCGGCCTATAACCTTTGTGGTTTTAATATTCAGGAGTACGAGTCAAAAATATTCATGATAATATACCCATTTGTTGATTAAAGTTTGGAAAACTTTAAAAGTTGGCTACAAATTAACTGGATGTCTTTATCCTCATATCAATGTCCTATATGTTTGGGTATGTATTTAAAGGTCTAAAAATTATACTCTGTTCTTCCAATGGCTAGACAGGCTTCGAATTACAATTTTAGGAATTAAGCACTGGTCGCATGTTAACTTCAAAAAGTTACATGCACAATGTAAGCACATGCACTGGCTTAATGTAACATGGATTTGGTGTTACTACTACCGTTATTCATGTAGCAAAACTCTGGTACATTAGACTATGAAGTTGGCTCAAATGTTGTCATTCCAGCATGTACTTTATATGAAATAATAAGCAAAAATACATTTTGAATTCACAAAGTTTAATGGTTACATGCAAATGTGGCATCAGGATACAAAGTTTACATGAACAGAGAAGAAAGTTACATGCACCTGGCAGTGTGAACCTTGGTAATTCGAAGCCTGAGCGCCTAGACTATAATTTGAGAGCAAATTGAAGGGAAATTTTCATATTTTATGAAATGTGCCAGTGCCGCTTTAACACTACCGCGCACATTTTGTGGCGAAAAAATTACAAGGCAATGAAAAGACGTACTGTTACTGAGTAAAATTTATTACGCAAACGTTTTCGCACACCAGTTATGACAGAAAATGGACCGTATGACACAAAAACCATTAGAATTTATGCGCGATTTATTTTATCTACTAGTATATCGTTGGTGCATGTGGGTAGAAATTTTCGGTAAAAAATGATTTCTGTAGGAAACCCAGGATCAACGTATTCGAACAATCCCTTTAACAGAACATCTGTCCATGAAAAGTGACATTTCACAGGGTTACATTTTGCAGTCGGCAGTAGTAGATTTGAACATGAATTGCAATCCAGGCCTGTTTAAAGGTTGCAAACGAAGAGGATTTTGAGGCACCCAAATATTTTGTCAATAGTAATTTCATACGATCGACACTCAATAGATTCTTACCTTGTATTTGGCTACGAAATGTCTTAAAAGAGAGGAAAAACAGGTGATTTTGTTTGCTTATACTTCAATGTAAAACATAGGGTGAATTTTGTATTTGCTCCTATACGAAATTAGACATTTCACAATTTTTGTACCAAAGAAACATTTCTCAGCTTAATCCGGTTGGATGGGATATTTTTGATGGCAAAGCTTTACATCATGGCACAATTCAGTACTTTCGATTTTTTAGGGACACCTGATATGTGAAAGCATCTCGTTGCACCGCTAAAATTACCTTATGCCATACTCTTTTTATTTTTACTACATAATTCCAGTGTACACTTTCAACAATGTATGCATTTAATGTATTTTCTTTGTTACAAAACTTTGAAATGTTCGTAGCACATACAAAATTCAGTCTGTTTTTATATTTGAATAGTACACAGAACTGCGAAAATGTAAATTTCAATGGCTGATGCCCAGGTTCAATTTGATAATTGAACCCTGTTAGTAAGTGCTGCAATTGATGTTATACTGCGTTTTTGATACATTCGCCGGCACCTGCCAAACATTGCATTCATTACATTCTTGCGTTCAATGGGTTGTGTGAGTTTTTCACATGGGCTAGTGGCAACTCATTTTTGTATTTTTAAAGGTGCTTGTGCGAATTTATGTCTATTGTGGTTCTCTACTTGGATATGAGAGCCTGGCCCGCCACACTTGGCCCCAATATGGCCCCATCAAGTACCGTGGGAAACAAAATTGCGGTTTTGACGGTAGAAGCAATCATGCACATTGCAGAGCCCTAGTCAATACGTTGTTAATATTGATGGTTTAACCATTAAAGCCACTATCCGGTGATTTGAAAAATATTTGAAATTTGCAGGAATAGCTTTCAAAAGTGAAGAAAAGTCTGTGAATTCTCATAAGTTAACATTTCCAGTGTGGACATTGAAAGAAAAAGAAGAAAACGGCAGTGTTCCAAGATAACGTTCTCCATTCAATTACGTGTGCAGTAAGGTGTGTATCGGACGTAATGGAAAAAATCTCCTTTGTTCTGTCTTATTAGGTTGCTCTGGTCTTACCATGCAGGGTATGTTAGTATAACGTACTTCTTACAGACATGCTAAAATGATTTTTGATGATTTTTTCGATTTGCGATTTAGCAAATCCATGATAGTGTCTTTAATCAATCGGTTTTTGGGTATCTTGGGAATGAAAATGGATTTTGCCGGGCTTAAATTTTCAGGACGTCAATGAGAAAAAATACAGCCTTTAATCTGATATCAAAATCGATACTACCTCCAGGTAATCGGGGGGGGGGGGGGCAAAAGGACGATCGGAACACGCACCTTTTAATCTTTTCTTAAAAAAAAAAAAAATTAGGTTAAAGATTACCTTGAATTATAATCTGTTCAGAATGAGAATAAAGGTATTATGATTTTGGGAAACCGATACTCTCTTTAGGATGAATTGGAACACTGGCCGATGCCCATTTGTTTTTGCATGGAAGAACCGGCCACTTAAAATAATGACATCACAGACTCGTCACCTTGGTTTGAATTCGCTTGGTAAAGGGAGTACCGGTTCCAAAATTATTACTTATTTCTAAACATAGGGAATCAAAATCACCTTTATAATCACTTTTAAAGACAGGACAGGAGGGAGATTTTTTTAGGATACGAATTTCCTCTCAAATGTCACTGGATCGTTGTAGACCACCTACCGAGAACGTTTCGAAGGTTTCATTGGACAAACAGGGGCAACAGAAAAAACGCAAAACCTGTTTTGAACCTGCCTGCAATCCTAATCGGCCTCATAGAACACCATTGCTTTGACTTTCTGTCGGACACGAAAGAAACTACTAAATCATCATCTATCTACATAAAGAGGCTATTTGGTATTCAACTTTCAGGTGTGATCTAATACATGTTAAGCATTCCAAATATGTTAAAAAAACAGGTTCGAGAAAAATTGGGGGCGCTTCTTCCTGGCAATCTCTATGTTTCTTTAACATTTCTTGTAGCCAATCTATATGAAATCATTACTATAGGCCTCCTTGAAATCTCGCTTTGCACCTTTAACCAATTTGAATTTTATGTTCAGATTTTGGCTCAAGTTTGAATAGAAACTTTATTAACATATGACAAAGAAGTTACCCCGTGGTTGTTTAAAAGTACTGGAACCACCAGTGATATTCAAGGCATATGCTCATTACTATATATATCAAAGGGGCTGACTCGAGATTTGAAAGATAATGTTTGTGTTTAGTAATTAAAAATAGTCACTAGATCTAAGCTAGTCACCTAAATGCTTAATTCCAAAAATTAGGATGGATCGGATATTTCGTTTTCAGCAGCTAAGCATTTATGTACAGTCAAACAGTGCCATAGGATACGCGTATAACAAAAAGTCCGGATCCGGATATAATGACAAAGTTGTGAAGTTTCTAATGAAGGACGTTCGATTTGAGTAGTTAGTCACAAGTGAATAGTATCTGGAAGCATTATGTATATATACAAAAAAACTCGATTTTGTTGAAAATGAGTTGCGCCCTCATCGGAAATCTATGATTAGCTTTTAACCATCCACCCCAATTGTAGATAAAGTGCTATAGGATACACTTTGTGAGGTAGTCATTTAAAGGACTCTCAGTGATTTCGCTAAATCAAAAAATAAAAAAAAATCATCAAAATCAGATCTTTACATGTCTTATATCAAAGTATAGGTACCTTACATACCCTACCGGGATAACACCAAAAAAGCCAACCGAATAAGGGCAAAATCAGAAAACTTTAGTCATTTGCCTTTCGTACGGGACAACTTACTACAACATGCCATTGAATGGCAATTCACATCTTTGAACACAAACTGCTTTTCATTCTGTTTCTGTAATTGTATCAGTTGGAAATATAGCTATTTCCTGCAAATTTAATATTTTGGACTCTTTCCCCCCCCCGGTAGAGCGCTGTGATAGTGTCTTTAAATGAAGGGATTGCCTTTGCTGAACACTATTGTCATGCACACACACACAAGCAATGCACACACGCACACACACACAGCACACCCCACACACAAACACACACACTATCTATCTATAAATTTGTTAGCATACCCTCAAACTTCAACAAGCTACAGAAAAGAAATGGATAGGTTACTGTCCCTTTTAATCTTAATCCTAAAATTACATATTTCAATAACCTATTAATGCTAAATTACATATTCTAATCCAAACTATAATCCTAAATACGTAATTTAAAGAAACCTATTATCCTAAATTATGTATTTCAATAACCTTTAGCTCCATACACAGTTCACTGAAGTTCACTATCCCCTGTGTACACTTCTCACAAGAATGAATTGACCATGGTTAGCTATGGTTTACAATACTAAGTTTAGGTTCAATGGCCAGGCAAAATGCGGGAAAACACTTAAATTTTTTGCTCTGATGGTATGTAATATTCGCATTCATGAAATTCTGTTTAAGCTTTACTTCACTGAAATGAAGCATTTTCTTATAGCATCGTATGTTTCTAATTTTTTTAATTATTGGGGGGGAGTGAAATTTTAAGGGCAATAAAGCGAAATCTGGGGGGGCGCAAATATCCTAACAATTGAGATTTTAAACAATTTTGGCTTAAAATTGCAGATTTTTTTGCCCAAATTTTGTGATTTTGGCCCCCCCAAATTGCAGATTTTTGCTAAAAACCTACTCATTTTTCTTCGGCTGGGGGGGGGGGGGGTGTTGGGGCCGCCACTGCTGTAACAGGAATCTCATTTCCACGGATAATTTCCATTGGGGTCCATATGAGCCCATCAGACAAAATTGGAAACTGTATCAAGCAAAAGGGTAGTGACCTTCTCTTTTCAAAACTGACTCTGCAGGCATTACTTGGGACCAATGCATTTATGTTCCATCTGAAAAACAAGTAATTTCATGGTGCATTTGACTCATTCCAAATAAACCATGGAGAAAAGAGTTGAAATCCTAAATTGTAATGCTATAATTAAATACAAAACTGTTGAAAACCCAACTAAATCCCGTGAGTAATGCATCCTAATGGGGTTTGAACCAAGCTACATTTCACACTTAAAAATACGGGGTCAAAATAACCCACAAAGGGTCAATTTGCCCGCAGGATACTGTACCAAGTAGGCCAAACCGACTAAAAAAAGGGTTCAAATTTGACATACTGATATGGTCAAAAATTTGACCCCAAATGTGGTTAAAATAAACCCCGTTGGGGTTGAATGATTATATCGGGGTCATAATCTTTTTGAAAAATTAAAAACCCTTTTGGGGGCAAAAATGACTATATTAATAGTCATTTGGTAATCGGGATGCAAAAAAAAATCTTGATAACAGAAAATAAACCCAAATGTAGTTGATTTAACTACCTCCTTTGGTCAAAGATGACTATATAGGGTCATTTGAATTGACCCGTTTAGGGGTAATTTCAATATGATACTTAACAACAGAAAATGACCCCCGAACGTGGTTGATTTCAACCACGACTAGTGTCAAATAAAGTGACCACTAAAGGGTTGATTATTTTGGGGGGAAAAAACCCAGTATTTTTAAGGTGTGTAGCACACTTTGCAAAGAGGCAATCAAGCAAGTTAGATGGACATGGCCGATCACTTATCCCTCATTGCTAGAACCCCAGATTTTAATGGAATGCTCACAATTTTGATACCTGCTGCTATTTTTCCTCATTTACCTGTGAAATCTAAGGGCTAAAGGAGTTTGGTTTGGATGTTATGAGCGGCAATGTGCCCCCATTTTGGTGAAAATTACTTTACGAAGTAATCTTTGCCGGCCAAAACTGACCGTTTGGTACAGTGTCTATGGAGAAGGACACAATGGAAATGTCTTGTTACGCCACTGAACTAATATTATAGAGACACACCCACCAAATAGTCAATAGACAGGGATCCGTGGATCACTATAGTGTCGTCTGACACATGTAGATCACAAAACTTTCTGCATATAAAGGCTGATTAAGAGATTTTGAAATATATTTTTGGTGTATTTTATTGAAAATAGTCAACTAGAATTAAAAGATAGTAACCTTAAAATGCCCAATTCCAACAGTTTGAGATATATCAGATTCCATGCAGTTAAACATTTTAGTGTAGTTAGAGTGCCATAGGATATAACAAGGAGCTACGCACACATTTGTAACACATTCAAGTACAAAGGTTTGCGTGAATAAATATGTTGCCAGCTTGACAGGGAACCCCTGAAACGCGATTCGTAAGTGTTGCAAATGGGGCCTAAGGAGAGGGGGCCAAGACAAAGATTGTACCAGGGGTCAAATCTTTAACACTTAAGTGCCAGGGCTAAAAAACTTCCGTTAGTGCCCAAGGGGGGGGGGGTTCCTAGGGCCACCCACCCAAGATAACCACTTTCCCGTGGGAGTTTGATCAGGCACTAACACAAATAAATGGGGGCACGTAAGAACCACATAACCCCACAAATAAATTAAAATCCGACTTGTGAAGAATACCTATGGCCAATTGAAAGTCACTATCGAAAACAGAGTGGTCGCACATTCCATCCTCAGCAAACTCCCAATAATAAGGTTTTGAACCAAAATAATTCAGTATATATACTCTAGAATAACTAATAAAATACCTCACCCACCCAGCAAAAATATAGCCAAATTTAACCATTTGTATTTTTCACAGGAAACTTCAAAATCGCCTTATTTTCAATCGACTTACCGTTCAAGCATCCAAACATCTATCATTCGGGAATTTCCTCCCCTCCACTGTCATGAGCACGGCATGACAAAACTAAAGTGATGCTATCAGATATAAAAGGTATTTGATTTAAGTATTATTAATTATTAATTAATTAACTCCTAAGGTATATATCTAAGCAAATAAATACCAGTTTAATTTACTTTAATTTTTTAATTAGCTTAAATAATCTTGATTTTTTCACTTCCGTTAGTGCCCACAGGGGGTGTACGTCAGGGGATGGAGGACTGTGGATCACGGCATGCCCCTTTAAACATCTGGACAGGCAGGATAAAGCAGGGAGGCGCAGACAGAATTAGTGACTGGTTAGTGTCCCATGGACATTGTTCTATCGATACAAAGAACCATTGGCAAAATAGGCTTGAGATACAAAAAACACCCACATAACCCTAAATATGTCATACAAAATAGAACCAAACTACCGAACTCAAAGCAATGACTCCCTAACCTGTCACTGAATCCCTTGAATTTGGTTGTCGGAAGTGAAGGGAATGATTTATACATTAAAAGATTAATAACCATTAAAAGAAACCCGACATGGGAAACACACCATAACGACACACACTAGGTCCAGGGTTTTTAATGTGTTCTTGCATCTGTGTCAAAGAACCTGTATTACTCTAACAGTTATTGTGGAGAGCACATTGACTTTACTTGAATTTTCAGATACAAATGGCTCCCAGAGAGGGGACAGGTACATGCGAGTTAAAAAAAGGGCGAGTTAGGAAAAAAGCAGAGTTAAAAAAAGCGAGTTACCCCCACGAAGATGATACAACAAGTCCCATGGCGAGTTAGTTCTACGCCAAGTCCCCAGTGGCGAGCGTTATGCTATTACAGCAAGTCCCTCATGGCGAGTTAGATTCTTGCGGCAAGTCTCATGGCGAGTTCGATTCTGACAGCAAGGCCCAGTGGTGAGGTAGGATATTTACGTCAAGTCCAGGAGCGAGTTAGGTTTTTACATCAAAGTCCCAGTGCGAGTTAGAATTATGCCATTCATAGTGTGAGTGGGTCCTAATCATGCCGAGTTAGAATTTGGCAGAGGATTTTGGCTTAGTAACGGATGTGAGCTGGGGTTAAGTGGGTGTGATGTGTCTTACATGTTAGTGCAATTGGACCGAAGAGGTAATGTGGTGTGAGTTCTGGGGTTTCTGTGGAGTTTGGAGGAGTTTTGGAGTATGGGTAGGTTTGTGTGATGGCAATTGTGGAGTTAGAGGATTTGATGGGTTGGTGTATTTAAGGCAGAGTGAATGCAGAGTGTGCAGGGGTGGTATGGGAAAAAGCATTAATCATGCTAATATGTGCAACTTGTAATGGGCACAATTTAAATGCTAAGTAAAAACTGGGGACAGATTTCCTTTTACTGCAAAGGTAGGCCTAACCAAAGAGGTCATTTGGCCAACCACCAGGAAAGTGAATACTGTCAACAGAGGCATAATATTTTTCTCTACTTAATTCAAAAACCATGAAAAAATATATTTTATGGATCTTAGTTTTTATGACGGTCTGCACCTGGGACATTTGGTAGCATGAACAATTGAAATGAGGTCATAATCATGTTAACCAACAAATTATACTGAGGTTACAACCTTCGATTATATAAAAGACAAGACACAGGGTGTACATGCTGAGAATTAGGAAAGAGCATCTTGTGCCTGTTGGTCTTCTAATCAGTGACAGTACACAAGATAGCAAAACTGACGTAGGCCAGACGTCGTCACGGTACGGTCGGACACAAACCCCACGTCAGCCCGCCGTTGGGAAAACGGCGGGGGGAATTGGTCGTTAGATGGTCGGCAAACAAACATCAAGCCGACGTTGGGAAAACAGTGGGGGAAATGGTCGTTTGATGGCGCAAAACCAACATCAAGCCGAAGTTGGGAAAACAGTGGGGAAAATGGTTGTTAGATGGTCGGCAAGCCAACGGGTGATCGGGGAGAATTGGGAAACTGGTGGGGAACTGGGTTTTTTGGTCGGCAGCGCAAACACGCGTTGGACCCCCCGAGTTTGGGGGAAATGGTGACACACCCGTGAAAATGGTCGTTTTATGATGCGACATAAGCAACGTCGGGGTGAAAGTTGGAAATGGTGGGGGGAACTGGTCCTTTTGTGGCGGCAGGCCAACGTTGTGGCAAGATATGTTGTCCCGCAGACTAAATAATAAATCTTCTAATTGGCCTAATTAATAAAGGAAATTAGTAGCCTCTAGGCCAAAACGGACACAGAGCTTTCAGACAAAAATAGGGCCTATGCTTAGCAAGATTGTGCGTAAAAATAAAAAAAATATGGCATTGCAGGGACTATATTTTTCGATTTTGTGCACTTTGTTTTCACGTGATCAGGATTATTGAGCTTTTCGGGGATTTTTCACCTCTGTGACGTATGTCGCCATTTTTATGAGTCTTAGTCTTCACTTGTGTGGTGTTTCTTACTGTTGAAGCTTTTTTTTTGATTATATTAATATTGCCCTTTGAGATCAAGAAGGACAAGTTAGCTCAATTGGATAGTCGTCAGTTTCTAATACAAAGGTACTGGTGACGAATCCCGGTAAAGGCGGTGGGTAAGATGATTTTCAGTTACTATATTAATAATATAACTAAACATAAGATATGAAAAACTTACTGGCCGGTTATAATGTTGAAAAACCATAGGGAATGTTCGGTTTTATCATGGAGGCCCCAATAGTGATTTTATAAATGGCAAAACATCGTTTTATTATGGTTGGGATAACGTTGGCCCATGTGGCCAAAAACATTGGTGCCAAAGTCAAAAGACGACGCCATTGTCCATCGTGGGCCGACGGACAAAAAAATGACGTTGGCCGAACCGTTACTTGTCTGAAGTTGGCCAACCATCGCGTGTGATGTTGGGCCAACATTGTCCAACGTTGTAATGTATCTGGTGTGGGTATTACTCCGTATCCTATGATATTGTTAAACCTATTGTAACAATTATTAATTTGGAGAGACATTGTGATATATCAACAACGGATGCTTCCTTATACCACTAAAATGTGCCTTAAGATCGTAAATCATGACTACATAACTTACAGATCATTGAACCTAGTGAGGTGTTAGCAAGTCCAAAAGGGTTGTCAGAAATTTGGTGCCTGTTGAAATGAAAAATAATTAGGCCCACTTTAAATTATTCTTGCCGCACTGTCCTGTGACAGTGAGGGAAGAAGGGTACTAGGAGTTTTTAATTGTATTTTTGCTGGATTGACACGCACACTTTCAATACCAGTGACTTTCAGCAGGATCAAAACACAGTAAGACCCTTCTAATTCATGAAGGTTGGATTCCTCCTCGGGATTTCCCTTGGGTTCTAGACAAACACATAAATTAAAATTATTGATTAACCACATTCACCACGCACATACAACACACCAACACACACACCACACATGACCATATCCCAGATAGGAATGGAGGCTAAAAAACGTAATTGGATCAGAGCCTATGTACTAGTAACAGATCAAAAAGGGACATTGCAGCAGTCAACCTTTCATGAACCACATTTGAATTTTTATATGGAGCTCATATACCCCTTCCTATAGTTATAACCTGTGTAACTTGTTAACTATACATTGCAGATTTTTTTTTTCAAAAACGTCTCTTTAAATTGAACCCCTTAAGGGCCTTCTTGATCATCTGTTATACCTCTTTCAGTAAAACCATTTCACTAATTGGCATGAATTTTCAACCAAGTTTATAGCATTTTTGGGCACTTGACCCTCTAACAGGGCCCATGGACACACTCACTCTAAAACCTCTGGAATAGGAATATTTGAGCAAATATTTTTAAACATATCTATTTTCTGAGTTTCATCAAACCCATTTGCAAAACTCTGCATTGTATAACTCCTTCATTGTCTCATCACTTTGGTGAACTTCACATGAATTTGGAGGCTTTGGCATGACCGAAGGACTTTGGCGTAACTCGCCAGTGGGACTTTATTGCTTTGCCGTTAACCGCTAGCGGGATTTGATGGCTTTGCCGTAACTCGCAAGCGGGACTTGATGGCTTATTTGCCGTAACTCGCCAGCGGGAATTGATTGCTTTCCGTAACTCGCCAGCATGACTTGATGGTTTTGGCGTAACTCTCCATCGGGAACTTGACGGATCTTCGTGTGTGTAACTCTCTTTCTAAACTCGCTTTTTCTCTAACTCGCCTTTTCATAACTCGCCCAAAATCTATTCCCTCCCAGAGAGGGTAACAATCACATCAGCATTATTTGTTCTTATATCCTTGTTCGCATTGTGTATTTGAAGTTCATAAATTTTAAATTATATCAAGAAAAACATGTGCCATGCACTGTAAATACCCTGTCACGTCTGGTACTGCTCAAAAAAGCCTTTCCAGAATGCAAAGCTCTGGCGCCTTAAGCTCATAAGTTCCACTATCAACTCCAAAAAGTGGACATCATGGGGATCCTGAGAATATACCCTCCATACTCAATGAATTCCTTGTGCTCATTTTGAAAAAGCTTGAAAATGTTGGTAACTCTTAAAGAGATACAGCCATGTTTAGATTTTTAGGAAATATGCCCCCCTAGTTTTTGGGGGAAACCTTGGTTTTTTTGCATGTTTACCAATGTTAATTGTCATAAGGCCATCTCCCCTGTCTCTGGCGTTGAGAGCCATACTCGTCCGGTTTGCATCATATAATGTTGCTTGTGGGTGGTTGCCACTCCTCCTGCATAGCGATTCTGTTTACCTTCCCAGCATATGCTGGTACCCATTTCTATTCTAGGCAATCAGGGTAAAGGCCTTGCCCAAGTGCACACGCACATTGGCGACAGCGGGGCTCAAACCCACAACCTTATGATGATGAGCCAAACGCTGATCCCTTTCCCCTCCCCCACACATGTGGGCCGGGGAATAAGCACTGACTCCCCCCCAAATGTTGTGAGTTCGAGTCCCGCTGTGGCCATGTATTTGCCCTTGAGTAATGTACTTTACCTCAATTACCCCCCCCCCAATGTGTATAAATGGGCACAGACTTGCTGTAGAGGAGGTATAGTGTTCTCCCTACGCAACATTATATTATGTGGATTCTGCCCACAATGGCAGAAATCACAACTCGATTTCAATTTCAATTATGTCAGCAGCCATTTCACATAGTGAGGTATTCAACATTTTGGCTTTTTGGAGATATTGTCATATATTTTATTTTGGTACCTACTCTACAAATTCACCAAATTTCAGATCTCAAAGTGGCTTAGTAGTAATAATCTAATTATGACACAAGTTTTGCAAAATCTTAAATTATCCGCCTTAAATAATTCATTATGTAATTGGTAAAAATCATCTCCACAGTCCAATACATTGTTTGCTACATTTTGAAGTAGGTGTGTGCGACATATTTTTTCAGTCCACAGTAGAGTTGCTATTTTGGTCCGTTCACATAATGAGGTATTTGAGCAAATGCGTCACATAACGACATAATTTGCTCTAGGTAATTTGTTATTTCCGTTAAATTGGCTATTTTTGTCATTTTCATACCTCGTGACATGTTTTAGTTTTTTAGATCATTTTTTTCACATATAATAAGGAGGGTCATTATATTTACGTCCAGGGTGGGAATGGAGGATTGAGGGGAACCCGAAAAGTTTTTGTAAGAGAGAGGGGTGAAATTTTTCATCAACTAAAGAGAGGGAACTGAACTTTTAAATGGGGAAATCAGCATAATCAAGGGTGAGTGTTAATTTTTGTGAACGGAAGCGAGGGGGAACGCGAAATTTTTTGCCGAAAAAGTTGAAATCCTCCTCCCCCCCTGACAAAAATAATGAACCGCTCCCTAAATTGGAAGTTGATATATAGAAATTCAACTTATTTTGATGGATTTTCCCTATAAGGGTTAATTGAAAACCGGATATGTGTTTTAATTAACAGTATTTTTTTTTTTTTTTTTAATTTTTTAGGTTTTTTCTTTTTTTAAAATTGATTTGCAATATCTTACTATGTACACGGTCGATGATGTGTTCATTTTTTTGGTCTTCATTTGCTTAAAACTCCCTCTCATTTGGAGTATAGTTCCATAGATATGGTAATTTTGGTGTCACTCAGACCATTACTACAATCTCAAAAGCAATATACAACTATTTACATGATCACATTACATGATATAGAAATTCATCCACCAACTATGGTCTTTGAAATATTAACATTGTTTTGATAATTTCCCATAATTTAGTTAATCTTGATTGAATTGTAAGGATTTAAGACCTCTTACTAGCTACATAAACAGATGGGAACAATTAATCTTCAGATAGTGCAATAGAAAAATTTAACAATCATAAATTTGATATTAATCATGAGCATGACAAATACTGGTGTCCAATCTCATCGAACAAACGATCATTCAATCTGTTTTAACTCCCATGTAATCATTGACTCCCTATCGATCAAAAGCCATTTGTAATGACAATGCATGTCATGGGTAGCGAACCCCTGGTTATTCTATAATAATCTTTGCTGCGCAGGTACACAATTGTTTTCAATGATCAAATAATACTATGAAATAAATAGTGTAATTTGTTTAGTACCATAAGAGAGTTTTGGGTTTAATTTTCATTGAGATTTTTCAGAGAAAAAGATTGCTTTTGCGTATCTTCCAATTTACCACTGCTTATGGAATGTTAAACTTGTTATTTTGTTATGGTTAAGTTTTGTTGTATGCATGTACTGGTAGGAAATTTTTTTAAATTTGTGTCCCATAATGATTTTTCAGGAATATTTAAGAATAATTTAGTGTTGCAAAAATGTCATGTTGTGCATAAATTGCCATTTGACATTTTGATATTTATTTGATCCTTGTTTTAATCGTGTAACGAGACACTGGCACATTTGAAAATAGTGCGCCCTCCTATAATTTCAATATTGCCTATTTTGCAATGTTATAAAAGCTTTATATACGTAAAAGTTGAAATTTTTTGCGCTAAACATTAAGTTTTCCCACTTTTCGCGCACTCTGAGCTAGCGCAAAATTAAAACTCGCGAAATGTTTATTTTGTGTATGGTCTATTTCGGATAGCTGAAAAGAGCGAGCGAATTTAAAAACAAGCAGTCAATTTTAAAAATTACACCGAAACTCAAAAATTACACACGCGAAAAATTATCACTTTTACAGTACATTATACAAACCTTAAATTATTAATCCCAAATCGGGCTTATGGGTAACCGAACGATTTTATAATACATGACTCCGGCGACCTAAAGCAATTTGGGCCCATTTTTGAAGAGCGCCCCCATTTTCAAAATTTATATTTTTGCACAGTTACGTTGGTAATGTCTATTAAACTATACCTGCGAATGATAATGCTAAAAAATGGCGTATTTAATCCAAATAAATGCATTTTGTAATTAAATTGTGATCCCAGATTGAACTTACACGGCACAGCTGGAATGCTACGTTTATGTCCGTCCCCATTATGAAATATTGCCACCTCGGAAATAACTCTACCTTGCACTGGCCCGAACTATTAAAACAACCAAATAGATAGCGTAGCCACGTACATGCAGCTATTTCCCGGCTATGTCCCCGATAATAATTATTCTAGTACAAAAGTCCTTCGTTGTGACACATAGAGATTTTCAAGCTTAACCATTCAGAGTTATAGTTTACTAGCCAGTTCCATGCAACCGTTTAAAATATCCAAATTTTTGAAAAATTGGGGGCGCCCTTCAAAAAAATTGGCTAATATTGCTTTAATTCAGCAAACGCCGTGGATGCCCTGTAAAACCCAAGACACACACCAGAGTTGAGTCTCACAGCAATGCACCTGTTTTGACCAGTCTGTGCCTTTGTGGTTTTAAAATAATGAGTGACGAGTCTAATGTATTCATGTTAACAATAAAAATAGACCCATTTGTTTGATTACCTTACCTCAAATTTTAAAGTTAGCATACAAATTACCTGGATGTCTTTAGCCTCTTATTAAAGACACTATCAGTGATTTGAAACAAATTTGCAGTAATAGCTTCTAAGTGAAAGATAAGTCTGTAGAATTCTCATAAGTTACCTTTTCCAGCTGTAGAATTGACAGAAAAGGAAGAAAACGGCAGTGTTCCAAGATACGAATCTCCATTCAATTACGTGTTGTAGTAAGTGTCCGTTCGGACAGTAATGACTAAAATCTCTGATTCTGTCCTTATTAGGTTGCTTCTGGTCTTATCATTTGCAGGGTATGTTAGGATACCTGTACTTGTTACATACATGCAAAAATCTGATTTTTGATGATTTTTTCGATTTGCTGATTTAGCAAATCACTGATAGTGCCTTTAATGTCCCTATCTGCTTGTGGGTATGTTTTTTTTATGTGTAAAATATATATCTATTCTTCCAATGGCCTAGACTATCATTTGCGAGCAATTTGAAGAAATTTCATATTTTGTGAAAATGTGCCAGTGCCGTTTTAATAGTTGCATTAGATATCACTCATTGATTTTGACTGCAAAAACTAAGATGGTAATTATTTACGCCAGGGGGATGGAAGAGTTGAAGGGAATACAAAAAAATTGTGAACGAGAGGGGGAATATGAATATTTTCATCAAGAGGAGAGGGGCTTTTGAATGTAGAAATTCATAAAATGTAAACCTAAAGTTGAATTCCTCTATTCCTCCTCTGCATAAAAAATGACTGCTCCCTAAAATTCAAACACTCATTCACCAGAGGGTTTTTTTTGCTGAAAATTACCTCGACTTTGTGTACTTTGTAGCTAATAAAATTTATAGACATCTATATATATATATATATATGACTAGATTGATCCATAGGGCGAAAATATTACTATTCATTAGTCTATAATGAACCTTTCTTATTATGCTAACTATTAATATTCATATGTTTTGTTAGCTAATGAGATTATCTCTCATTTGCATAAATTAATATTAATTTCTTTTGACGGAATAAAGCGCAAACAAAGGATAACATTAAGGCGAAAGAAAATTTCGCCCTAACGTAAAAGTCTATGTTTATGAATAGAAAATTTCGCCCTAGCGTAGGATATAGTAAAATATATATTTATATATACAGTGTGAGTCAATAAAAACCCTACATTCAGAAAGAATTTTTTCTTCAAAGGTTCAAACATTATTTTTGCTTGAATGTTTGCTTTGATTGTTTACAGGATAAAAAAGGCTATGAAGAAGATGTTATTTGGTGTCTTTCGGACTTTGGTTCAGAACCTATTCAAATTTGAAGGAGAGACCTACACGATTTGTTGGGGCCGATTTAGCCATATATGCGGAGAGACTGACACAAACGTATACCATAACATATTATACCAAGACAATTTACACATGCAAGTTCAGATTGTATTGATTCTTCTCAACAAAAACACATCAGTTTTTTGAATAAATGATCCATTGTGTAACATAATTAGAAGTAAACTTATTCATCAATTAAATTACCATTTTCATCATTATACAGAGTCATTTAATTGAAAACACTCCATATCAATATCCTCAGAATTCAATGAACTAATGAAACTGCTCAGAGATTTTTGTTGTTACATCTCAAGAAAGGGTAATTCTTTTGCCAAATACAGTATTACTCAGGGCGTCCCTTAAATTGCGAGAACAACTCAAGCTAAATTTTTCTGTAAATACTTGGAATAAAAACTTAAAAATTAATATTGCTCTTGTTTTTTTTCAAAGCGAATACAAACCTTCCGATTTCCACTTTGGCTCCCAGAGTTTCGTTGTAGGCTAAACATGAATCTGCTGAACAAAGTAATCTGTGGTCTTACACCAGCGATCTTGACTTTCTTATTTTGAGAAATTGAACATTTTTGCTCAGCATTGTCTTTTGTAAATCTCCGCGGATAGTATTTTAAAAATCTCAATTACTCTCCCACCTTCTATTGTTTAACCATACTTTGGTGTTAGGTTTTTACTCAATCACTGCTGAAGAAACCAATGACTTATGCAAAAGATGAATCTTGTTTGGCCTTCAAAATTCGGCCAAACTTAGGCATAAACTTCTCTCTAAAGTCAAATGACACAAATAAAAACGTTTTCGACGAGCTGTTTACCATCTTATAACCAAAAGCCAACATTTGAGGCAAAACTAATTCTTAACTATTTTAATTATTTTTTATTCTGAAGGTAGGGTTTTTATTGACTCACAACTGTATATTATATTATATAGATATCCACATATCCTACGGTAGGGCGAAATTTTCTATTCATAAAACATAGATTTGACGTTAGGGCGAAATTTTTTTTCGCCTTAACGTGATCCCCCTTGTTTGCGCTTTATTCCGTCAAAAGAAATGAATATTATTTATTCACATGAGAGATAATCTCATTAGCTAACCAAAAAACATGAATATTAATTACATTCGAATAATAAGAAAAAGGCTCATTATAGACTAATGAATTATTAAATTTTCGCCTATGGTTCAATCTAGTAAAAAAAATATGCCGCACTTGAAGAGTAATAAATGAAACTGCAGTCTAATGTGAAGTTATGTGTTATAACTCCATTTATTTGGACTTTTAATTTAAATCTAGTGTTGAAGAATTTTTGAACATTTTGACTATTATATATATATATATATATATATATATATAATATTATATATATAATATTATATATCTATATATAATTATTATATACATAATCAGTTGACAAAATCGGGGTGTAGTCGCATGGCCGATGTTAAAAAGGCCAAAGGCCAAAAGTTTAACGTTATGTCGGATGTAATCCTTGAACATAACAAATATTAGAGTCAGTTAGAAACATCCAAGGAATGATGGGCTCTTCATCCGTGCCTGGGGCCCACCAACACTTGTTTCTGAATAGAAAAACACAGTTTTATATCCCAGGCAGACGAGTCCTGCCGATGAAATGATGCAGTAATGCTGGATGACAAATCCCGTATTCAAATAAACAGCGTTGAAATGCGTTGTAGAGACGCGCGTGTATTACGCGTGACTGACGCGCACCCGCGCACAATCGGACACAGATAGAGGTGGTTTAGCCGAAGCTGAATCTTGAGAAGCACAGAGGCCGGAAAAAAAAATACTGGTGGAGTCAAATGGGGACGGTTCGATGAAAGAGGTAACAGTACTCACCCGGTAGAGGAAAGGACTGGAGTCGTAGCTAAATATAATAGTTTCAGAACAATCCAAATATATATATATATTTCGGAATGCTTTGGGCACTATATTATATATAATATTAATATATGAAGATTTATATATTATTCAGCTCTTCAAATCTGTGACACCCACACATAGTTCCACATTTGCTAGATAGCTTTATTTTTTGAATATGCAGAACTCTCTCATTTTGAAAGTGGTTGTGTGTAGGTGCAATTCAGAAGTTTTTGAACGCTTGAAATTTGAAAACCTCCAAATGGATTTTGGTTCTTAGCCTACTGAAAACTCATGTGGAACCATGATCATTCTGTAATTTTCCAAGGACCTCATTGTAAGATATTGTTTGGGAGGTTGTTCTAGATATACGGGGCAGTGGAGGAATTGATAAGACTTCTACGGAATGTTGATTAAAAACTTTATTCTTGACCACAGGTGTGCTGTGGCAACAGCCCAATACATACACCCTAATCCATTTTTGACTTCCGGAAATGCTTTGGGCACTAAATAATTGACCAACCCTAAGGCAAGCAATTATATCACACCCTTAGGTGCTATGTAACACACAGCCAAGAAGTATTTTCTTTCAGGTGTTATCTTTAAATTTATTTTTTAATTTTCGGTTCTGATAGTTGCTTTCTATTTTCCTAGTGTGTGTGTGTTTGTTTGATTTTTCAGAGACCTTCCAAAAAACCTGAAATTCATATTGTAGACAATTGAAATGTGTATATTCTGTTTATGTTATGGTTCTTAGTAATGCCAAGTTCTATGATTGAAAGCCTTGTTCAATCAGTCCAAGAACAACACTCCCTTCCACAATGAATCAAGATGATGGTGGTGGAACATTTTCAAAGCAGAGGGGTCTGGGATTTTTCTAAAATTGGACCAAATGTACCAGATTTTGGACCAGAAGTTATGGATGTACCTAGTTATACATCTCAGGGAATACGGTAGTCTTTTTTCTTTCCTTTTCTACTTCACTTATAAGGCAAGTTTGAAAGAAAAACAAACAGTAGCTTCCAATGATTGGCACACCAGGCCAGTGTCCAAAGTTGATATGCTATGGATTATGTTAAGTCAACATGCATACAAACCGAAACTACAGCTTCATCGTTAGGTTCGTTAATATTAACAGATCTTATTGCCTCAATTTCCTTTCATTTACCTTTACTCATATATAAAGATTGCAGCACTTCAAATAATTCAAATCCTATGTAAGCTCAAACAAGGAATTGAAACACCTTTTTCTGAGTTTTGATGATTTTGCAGTCAAGGTCTTAGAACAATTGAAGACGTCACCCATCAGGGCAGTGGTTTTGGACCTGCCCTTGATAAGGTCATGTGACTCCCTAAACAGAGCTTTTTGTTGAGAGTACACAAAAAATTCTGACCTTTTTAGCACAGAACATTTAAAGGTGCAATGAGAGATTTCAAATAACAGGTGTCCTAAAAAATGTGAAAATTCTGATTTTGGCACTGGTGTAAAGCTTTTCATCAAAAATATCACAATCAGTAAGTATTAAGCTGAGAACTGTTTCTTTGGTACAAAAATTGTGAAATTTCTAATTTTGTATAGCAATTTATAAAAATTATTGAAATATAAGCTTACAAAAATCACCTTTTGTTTTCACTTTTAAGACATTTCTGTACCAAAATACAAGGTAAGAAATCCTTTGAGTGTCTAATAACCACGATACTATGCTACCATAAAGGGAATATATAAGAACATTGAATTTATGTATATACATTATTTTCCTTTCAAATTAATATATTGTAAATTAAAATGGACAAATATCATACCAAAACGTGAAAGGGTTTCAACAAGAGGTTTTTGAACTATCTATAAAAAAAATTGAAGTGAAAATAGGCTACTACATTAGTGATTGTTTATGTCCCGGGGGGGCCAGTTGTATTCAAAGGTGGATATGATGCGTGAACATGGACTTCCGAAATGCACCCTAAACAAGTATTTCCACCGACTAAAAAACATACCCTAAACAAGCATTTTTGTTTGTTTTTACTACAATAAACAAGTCTTTTTCAGTTTTGCCACCCTAAACAAGTAAGCAATGCATTGTGCTGATAATATACCCTTATTATCTGGCTTTGCTCATGTTGATTTACTTCAAAATTACAATATTTTTGATAAGTTTGATCTCGCGTACATCACAATTTCAGGGTTTCGAAAAAAACATACCCTTTTTTCCATATTTTGCTGTTTTTGACACCCTAATCGATGTACGCGCGTACATCGCCTGTTGGAAAAAAGATACCCTTTTTACGCGTTTTCTTGTTCACGCATCATATCCACCTTTGGATGCCCCCCCCCTGGGGTTTATGTCCTTTCTGGGGTTAAAAATTATCTTGTTGTTATAACTTTGAATTACCAACTTAGCTGATTTGAATCTTTTACTTTATTACAACTTCAGCAATCAATTAATTTGCAGCAACAGGTGTAAACTGAGTAAATGTTACTATTTTGCACAATTTACCGTAACTTAATACATATGTATGTTTGTGTTATCACTTCTCAAATGAAATAAGGGTATTTTGTGAAATTATTCTCAAGAAACGTATAGTTGCATCATTACAAAATAAAAGATCCTTTAACTATTATGTCTAAAAACAATAAAAAATAATAATAAATAAAACTCAACTGGCGCGATTCAAAACTGATAAACGTAGGCTCCTTTTTGCCGTGCTTATCGCCCGGATCATCGCTTAGACAGTCAAGGAACATCTTACAATCTGCGTCTGGTAAAGAACACATTGCAGTTTAAAATGCATATTTTTGTTTATACCACTTACATAACATGATCTTGTCTTTACGAAATAACGTGCGCTTCACAGTAAAAAAAACAGGATCAGAAAAAGATAATACGTGACCGTAATTAAAAAATATGTAAAATACTTTTTTGTCCAATTTTCGAGGCCTATTACGACTAGATTTATCAGAGAGGCGTATTTGAACTTTGAATTATATCAACATTGTTTATTATGGATTCTCAATTATAAGTTATTTACAGGAAAAAGACTTGTAAATCTTATAGGAAAATACTGGGGCAATTTGCCAACAAAATCCATAAACCACAGCTTTATAGGTTCCATTCAAAAATTTACTTTATAGTTTAAGTTTAAATGCATAAATGTTTTACACAAAATTAACTGAATGGGTACAGTAATGAACACCGTCAAATTTGGTTGACATTGTGGATAGCCCTATTAAGTATAGGAGGTTTCAGTGTGTATTTATCTCTACCACATTCACAATCTCTGTAATTAATAACTCGACAAATATATAGGGTTCAGGGGTTTTGATTGAATCAGTTTTGGACAGGAATGTAATTTTAACAGTAATAGTCGCAGGAATTGTGCTGCAGTAAAAACTGGAAAAATTTATAAAGAGGGGGGAGGGGGGCAAAAGCGGAGAAGAGAAGAGAACGAACAAGGGGAAGAAGAGAAAACGGCGACCACCCCAACACAAAAACAGCGGGAAAAAAAGATAAAAATATTTTTTTTACTTTTTTTAAAAAAAAAAAAGAAACAAAAAAAAAAAGATAGAATAAACAACAAAAAAAAAAAAAAAACAAAAAACAAACAAAAAGAAACCACCCCCCCCCCCCCCCCCCCCCCCCCCCCCCCCCCCCCCCCCCCCCCCCCCCCCCCCGTGTTGATCAATCGAGGAGATGAATCTCGGTCAGTAATCCCATTGATCGATAGCTCACATAATAAGCAGCCGTGCCGTGGTTTTCAAATACAGCAAACAGAACGAATGCAGATTTGTCTGTTTGGAGACTTTCATTGGTCTGTTGTGTATGATCCCCAAAGAAAATCTTATTATATCTAAAATTGGAATGTTATATTTGCTCAATATTTAGTATATTAAAAGAGCTTGTGATATATATCATAATATGCAAAAACTCAATTTCGCCAAATGTCAGTATTGGGGCCTGTTTGGAAGACCATGACGATATGGACACCTTACATAGGCAATCTCAAAATCTCTCGTTGCAACCTTTTTTAAGAAAAAGCACATTTTATCCCCAATGCTATGGGTCCAAGAACTAATTTACTCATCCTGTTAATATTGTATTGTTAATATTGATATAAGATCATCATTAATAATCTATACTGTGGAAGATTTCAACAGATTTGAGGCTTCATTTGCAATTAAAAGACACTATCAGTGCTTTATCCAAAGAGTGAAATATTGATTAGTTCAAAAGTGAAGAATGAGTCTCTAATATAATTCTCATAAGTTAACCTTTTTCCACTGAATAATTAACAGAAAAGGAAGCAAACGGCAGTTTTCAAAGATACAGATCTCCATTTCATTTACGTGTTTTAGTAAGTGGTCCGAACGGACAGTAAGACTAAAATTTCAGATTTTGCCCTTATTAGTTGCCTTTGGTCCTATCATTTTTGGCAGGTGTGTTAGGATACCTATACTTGTTACAAACATTCAAAAATCTGATTTTTGCTGATTTTTTTTTTTTCGATTTTCTGATTTATCAATCACTGATAAGTGTCTTTAACTTGCCTGTCACACATCATAATGGATGACTTTTCACAACCTATCAAAACTGAAAGTTACCAAAAGATGGGTGGATGAGTCACTTACAGATGTATAAATATCTAGCTTCATTTTTTTCATCTGAAATGTTTTGTTTTTTTAAAGATATATTTTCCTTGGAACACTTGTGTTTCATGTCTTTGTAACCATATAATGACAATGCAAGAGCACAGTGTTTTGAATGGTGGCTAAGTTTCATCAGAATCCATCGATGTATGTGTGACAAGTGGCCCAATAGCTATACCAGAGATGTAGATTTTTGGGCCAAATTTAACACAAATGTGCCACTTTTTCTTAGAAATTTGACCATTTGAGCAAATTAGGGGAAATATTAGCTCCAGCTTGAGGAATCTGGTCTAATTTTCCAAGCAATTTTGAAAAATTCTGAAAAGTGACCCATCTATATAGGTCTAGCACAATTAGCATAAAAAGAGACACTCATTACCAGGAGAACAAGGCCTATATTAAGCTGCATATTATCATATGGTCATTTGTATTAATACCTCACACCTGCTTTGAGGTCTAAGGATTGTATAGCCTGAATTATAATTGCATGGGTAAGAGCAGCTTTTCTCAAAAGTTTTAATCTCCTTAACAAAGCAAATTGTATTCAGCCAGTTTTGTAAAAAGAGGTTTTTGGATGACAGAAGATTTTTGAAGGATTCCTTTTTATGGCACAGATGAGGACTATGACTGAAATCAGATCTGTCTGTCTGGCCTAGCATTTTTGTTATGCTTTGACACGTAATAGCTGATATTTGGCATGAAGGTGGGGAGGACAGTCTGACATTTGTTATCAGGTTTTCAGGGTGACCGAAAAGGTCAAAGGTCATCTAGAGGTCAATTTGAATAGAAGTACCCTATGACCACCACATTTGGTCAAAAGGACCACTGACCTGAGCTCAGAACAAATTTGAGGTCAAAGGTCACAAACATAGGTCATAGGTCACATTGGAGGGGGATGCACTAGTTTAAAAAATATCCCTAAATTTGACAAAAAAACATGATCTTTAGTTTACAAATTACATGTCCCGGTAGATTGAACTGATCATTCTCCAAATGGTAAAACATGGTTTCAGTTTTGACTCTGCTGATCAGTTACATAAGAACCACTCATGATTCTGAAATTCAGGTGTGAGTTCATCCTTGCAGAGCACATAAGGTGAATCTGTGGCAAAGACTTGGATAATTGTTTAATTTCAGAACAAAAAAGAGAAAAAAAGTGACAACGTAAGGACAGCACGATTACAAAGGATTGTGGATTTATTACACAACTTTATAAAATGCTGTCACAGGACTTGTTTGTGCAGTATCTAAAGGATTAGGATGGTATTCCGAAAGGGAGTATAACTTAGACCTGGGTTTAAACAGGGTTAGTCCCTACATGAGTGGAGCTTTTTCCTTTCAAAATACTGGTGAAAGTTAAATGTAAGGGTGAGAAAAATTCCTCATGGATGGGCCATTTGGGCCCATTCATGTAATTTCTCACCTGTACAACACATTGTTTTTAAAAGGGGGGGGAAAAAGTATGTTTGAAGGAAAAGGTCCACTCATGTGGCTAAACACTGGTTTAAACCCAGGTCTAAAGATAGACCCCTTTTCAGAAACCAGCCATGGTTCTTTGGTTACACGTCTGGAGACTGAGCCAACTGATAATTCTCCAAGTGGTAAAAAACTGGTTTCAGTTTATACTGCTTCTGATCGTGTTAGAACTCATGGTTCTGATAAGAGATGAAGAGATACGTAACGTCCCACAATGCATTGCTTCCAATGGAGATTTTGTACAGGGAGTCATGTGAATTGTTAGAGACAAAACATTCTTAAAATGGAAGTTTGTGATCAACACTGTTAATTTAGTCATATTACATCATCTACCGATTCACATATGGGGGTACCTGCTACAAAAACCTCAATTGGGAGCCAAGCATTGTGGGAAGCTATCGATTTATCTTCTCTTGGTTCTGATATTCAGGTGAGTTTCTCACTGCAGGGGGGGGGGGGGACTTCATAAAGTGAATCTTTGGCAAACCTGGATAAGGTTAATTTCAGTAACAAAAAAGGAAAAAAGTTGACAAAGCAAGAACAGCACGATTACAAAGTGATTGTGGATTTATGACACAAACTTTATCAAATTGCTTGTCACAGGCTTGTTTTGTGCAATTCTCATACGACTATTATTTGAGCAGTTATGGCAAACACTTTCATTGCTATACACTACGCACAATTCCCATTTGATCAGTGATGGATCATGACAATGATAGCATACTTGGACTTTCCTTAGACCTGGAAACCAAATATAGTCCTTGCTTGCGGCAATCGTGTGTGACTATTGCTATGTGTCAACTTGAAATAACTTGCCAAACATGTAAAATATCAACCTATAGCGTTCAAAAATTAATTGGTCGTCAGTTTACATTGGTAGGTGATGTGATGGTTTATTAGTTTCACTTTGTATGATATTGATATCATATTTGGGAGCACTGTCCATATTTACGAATTCAGGTTTAATTATTAATTACTATGAACTTTACATAGACAAGTTCGAGTTCATAAACTCACTTTTGCTATGGACAATCTGCAAGCAACACACTGTTAAAGGGTATCAAATTTGGCTTTTTATTCTTGATAGAGTATCAAATAAGCTGATTGTTCAATTCTGGATTATCATCAGTGGCGATCCAGAATCAGAGTAAATATAGGGGGCACAAGGATATAGTGTTATCGAGAAGCAGACATTCATGCAGAACTCTTTATTGAAGTAGGAGATTGTTGTTGTATCAAGTGTACCAATATACAAAATTCCTACACTACATGGGTGAAGAAATTATGCGAAACAGTTTGGGTTGTTGATAACACACATTTTTTTTTTTTTTTTTTTTTTTTTTAATTTTTTAGTTTTGAAGCATTTTAAATGAAACGATTAAAAACATCTTAAGCAATAGTAATTTTGAACAAACGCACTGTCATACAGTTGAATATAAGTTGAAACCATATGACATAGCATTATTAGTATCAGGATTCCAAACACAGGTGTTTGCGGTGTAGATTGCCAGTTCGGTCAGACAGCCTTGTACGATTGGACTGCCGGTTTTTATGTATTCAAGAAATTTTTTTCGTGATTGCGAAAATTTCTTTGGGGGTGTTGCGGGGGGCGGGATTTTTACATAATGGGAGTTATGAGTTATTTGAATATTCTGTGGCCAACTCAATGATGATCATTACTTATGGACATCTCACAAGGGCAACGTTGTTACCATGAGTACGAGCTATTGTATATCATTTGTACTGGCACCAGTTACGTAAGTGGAAGGGACCATCAATTTGGATTAAATACAGAATGAACAAGACACAAGGCTCTGCCTCGCTGTGAGTGATTCGTGGAAGTTAGCAATTTATTTATTATTGGAGAGAGTATGAGTGTTGACTTGTGACGGTAGTAATTCGTAAGGGGGAGGGATTCGTGCAATAATATGGTATGATTGAAATTGATTGAGACCATTTTTCATTTACGATTTGCAGGGGCACCGGCCAAGGCCCTAGCTGGAGTGGGTGGGTGGTGGAATGGGGGGGGGGAGGGAAGGGAGGGGAGATGTTGCATGGAGCGACAGCCGTGCTAAAAGGAAAATGGTACCCGGATCAAGGGGATAATGAAGGTTCGACCTGAGCTGTTCGTGCACTGTCGAGGGGGACATAAGGGACTACTCTGCTTTGATGGTCCCTGGGCGGGTATATGCCGCATATAATGGTGATACATTGTGATCGATTTAGGCATCAGACTTACACTTTAAAATCCGTAAATGTAGCATCCAAATGGAACCTGGTGTCAGGTTCCACATGTCTTCCTGTCCTATTATTGTAATGGGGTACTGAGTCTAACTATATAAAAAATGTTCAGTCATCAACAATTTGTGAAGAATTTAGGGTCGCTTGAGGGAACTGGATGTTTCAAGAAGATTATATTAGTAGAGTAATGAATGTAATTTTTGTCGGTCACCCTTCATGCCAGTAAATAAGTGAAGCCCGCTTGAGTTGTTCATCTAGGCCCGATGTCAGTGACTGGTGGGTCAGAGTGAAATGCTGGGTGTATGACTGGGAACGGGTGTCAGGAATTCTAATGCATGGTGTCATATCTGTGATACGGTCTGCATGTCTGGGATTTGGTATTGCTTTGTTCAGGTCAGATAGCACATGTTGCGTGCCAGGCTGGGTGGATGTCGAGTGAAGATGTTGGGGTTCAAATGTTGGGTGTTTGGCATTGGGTATGGTAACTGATATAAGAGTATGTAAGGTATAAGGTGTTGGGTGTTGTTTAGTTAAGTGTTAGATATTGGGTTTGTGTAGGGTGTCAGTGTTCAAAATGTTGGGTGTCAGTAAGATTGGGGCGATGGTCAGGTTTTGGGTGTAGGATGGATGGTGACAGAGTGTCAGGGGTTGTATATGTGAGTGTTGAGTGTCAAGGTTAGGGTGTCAATTGTCGATTTGTCAGGTGTTAAGTGTCCAGTTGGTTGTAGGATGTCTGGCGTCAGTTTTTTTTGTTAAGTGTATGGAGCCAGTTATGTCTTGTGTCAGGACTGGGTGACCGTGTGTCCTGTCTGGGTTCCGACTGGTTCTGTGTTGTTGACACGTCCCATCTTGGATCTGGAGGTAGGTGATGCGTATGTAAGGAAGGCTTTGTCAAGACCCCACAGTTTCAGGCTATCGTCACTTTAAGACAAATGTTCGCCATATTTGTGACATTTACAATTCTGGGGTCACATGAAAGACCCCTATTGGGGGGAAAATTTTATCCAACAGAGGACAATTCGATTTCTGCAAATAAAAACTCTCTTTCAAAAAAATTGCGGGAAAGGGGAATTAGCAAATGGTCACCAAAAACCCTATTGGCCTCTCTCCCAAACGGACCCTATTTTTAGCCTATAATATGATAGGCTATTGCCACCGTACAAATATAGAGTAGGAAACCCAAATATTATACATAATGAACTAGTCTCTCATGTCTTATCCATTCTTTGTGAAACTTGCAGGTATGCAAGTAATGACATGTACTTTGAAAAGTTATGTTGTCGATTTTTAAAATCTGAGGCGGATGTGCGTTTGGTGGGCACTCTTGTTCGGCTCTCTTTTGTGTTTGGCAGGTAATTGGGTTGGTAGGCAAAGATTACGGTGATTTGTCTGTTTGGTCTAAATGTAAGATGCATGCTGGTGAAAGCTGAATTGAAAGCCATGCCATTATCAATGATGGCATGGAGAGGCCTGCTTTTGCAAAGCCTAGTTCTGAATTAACAAATGGCAGGTAGTTCATATAACAAAAAAGGGCCTTCTTGTCATCTGGGTATATACGTCATTTCACGTAAACCATTCACTAATTGGCATTGAAAGTTTTACAGCCAAGTATTGGCAGTTTGGGTTACTTGACCTCTAGCTACAGGCCATGGTCACCAGCTCATCTACCTCTGGAAGAGTGCGAAATATTACCAAGAAACTATTTTTTAACATATTGTATTATTTCTAAATTTCAGAAGTAGGGGCTTTTATTTGTGATAACATAAGATTCGAATGACAAATAATTTATTAATTTAATCATGTTGTCATGATTGAACTCAAGCTTAAAGTCATTTACCACAAATCAGTTTTCCTCATTCCATGTGAAAAATCAAGGGCTTTCATAAACAAATTGTTTATGGGATCTGGAAGAGTGACGCGTAGCACACGAACAAAATGAATTGGTCTAGGAATACTACTTGCTAATTTCAAATTTAAACAGTTACATGCTCTAGAGAGAAGTTGACAGGACAACTGAGGCACGCCCTTGAAAGTACCTTGCTAGATGTGCTAGACTGTAAACTTGCTGGATCCAGCCTATGATAATTCAACTGACGTCCAAACAATCACCAGTGGCCTTATACTGCTATCTGGAGCGCAAGGTTAAATATGACCAACTGTGTTGTCTGTCTTCTTGAGGGGGCGTAGGGCTATCCAATAGTGTAGAGTATGTATAACCTTGTGGCTTGTCACAAATTACTGAATGTGAAAAATGTGTTTTATTTATGCAGAATCCTTAGGGATGTACGAAATTCTCTGCCTAAAACACACGTCGTGGCTAGTATTATCAGGGGGATGAAACGATTAATTAGTCCTAGCCTAATTTGGGGTGTCAATGGTGAAAACGGTTGTATATTAGTCACTTATATACAGTGATGAATATAAATATTTTTTTACAAAGTGGTGACTGACCCACCCACTGTCATACCAGGACATGTGTAACTCGACACTACTTCCCTTTTGACAATGATTGATGAAAGCAGGATTATAAGGAACTTAGAATGGCCTGCTGTGGAAATTGAGATGTTGTAAATCAATGTATGCTTAATTGATATTGAGACATTTAAAAATAATTTTCACCCATCATTGTTAATAGCAAAATAATGAGTGATTTGCACAGACATATAGTCTTCGCATTTGACACAAACAGTTAATTGAAGTAGCAAGTTACATGCAAGTGTGTAGAGTGAGGGGGATCAGGGAAGAAACAAAAGGAGTCGAAATTGGAGTTATCTCTCAATTAAACGTGTTTAAGGATTCACAGCTCAATTTGCAAATTCATGCGCACTGAGTATACATCCTTAGGTACCTTGCGCAGATTAAATATTGACACTTAAAATTATACCAGAAAAAAATGTTATCCTTTGAAATTGAACATGCGACATAACTAGGAATTCTATTCAATTTTCAATTATTGATTTTAAATGTTTTTTCATTAAAAAATTTGGATATTGTGTGGTTTGTGTAAAAATCAAATTACTAATTAATCACCGTAGGTATAAGGTTTGACATAGGCTCCATGATGGCTATTGATGGCCTAGATCAATTGAAGTCCTTGTCAGCAATGAAAAAATGATGAATTTATCTGTCACAACAGACAAAAACAAAATTAAGCTCAGATTCATGCTGCATTTTGCAGAGTTCACATCATAATCATTTAAAACTATGCATGATAATTAGTAACCATTTGCTATTGTATTGTTATGTGATTAAAGGCGCATTTTGTACTTACATTATGAGATGGATATTTTCAGGTGATTTAGGTGTGAATTATGCACTGGTATGATTATAAAGAGTGCCAAAAACAGGCTTTCACCACGATTAGGACTTGCAATACAGTGTTATATAAATTAAAATAAACCCGAAGATAAACTTTTCAAGTTCGTAGGTGTAGACAAAACACTTGCTTTGTGTCAATAGCAATGACTCATGGGCCTAACTGAAATAATTTTATTTAAGTTTAAAGCAATGGAGAAGATGTGAAAACAATAGTCAACATCACCATCATCAAGATTCAAAGAGCAATAGATCTATCATGATCACCCTAATGATTAAATAAGTATCTTCATGACACTATGATACAATAGATGTTGGTGTTGTCTTAAATACTAATACCTTCTCCTCCTAATGTAAAGTGTTCAGGTATGCCAAAATACTAGCAATGCTTAAATCTAGTTGTTATATGTCAAAGCTAAATTCATTTAGGGCACAGATGTAAGGACTCGCTTTTGTTAAATTATGTTTCTTATTTAATGTGGCAAATTAGATATCGGTAAAATGACAAATGACTCTAAATATTATTTGTCTTTTCACACTATAGTTATTGTCATATCAAATATAAGAAACATGATTTCTACTACCTATTTCAGTTACACTTGATCTTTGGAAAAGTTGTATTGCAAATTGTCTGTGAATGTTTTTAGTTAGGTTTAAACAACCCATGACCTTTGTCCCTGATATGTTACTCTTTGAAGATTATTAACAGAATTAAAAGTACAAGTAAACAGATTTTAACAGAGAAATAAACAAAGATTAAATTAATAGTACATCAGCATCTAAAGTACTTTATGGAATCAATACAATTTTAGAAATAACATGTATTCTATCACGAGCGCTGTTATAACAGGCTCAAAAGTTCCGGGCGGGTTATTATTTTCCCTTCTGTGCATGCATTGTTTGGAAAAATCAAGTAGGGGCTATATTGTAGCTTCAAAATATGTAGTTACCCAAAGCTACGTAGATGATAATTAAATCGGTTTCAAACATTCAAATTGTAGATATGGTAGACCTCAACACAAGAAAATTTTTTAACTAAAATTGAAGTTTGTTTTTTATTGTGAAGAAACCTGTTAATTGATATACAAAGTAAACAAAGTTTTTAAAAAGTTTTCTAAAGTTAAAGAGTATTTTTAATTCGTTTCACCTAAATATAACATGGTTAGGCCTACGTGATTATTCCATTAGAGGTTTATTATCTATAGCCAGGTTTCAGTTGTTTTTTTGGCAAGAGTTCCATATGTACTCCTCTTCAAAGTTCTACATGCAATTTTTTATATTTTTGGCCTTAGGCGTATTTGTTAGTGTAAGGCAATAAATAAAAGAATTGTTTCCTGTACATTTATGAAAGGGTGGTACATATGGAACTCTTTCCATTTTTTTATGTATGGGAAGTTTCTTTTTCCATAATCAAAAGAAGGATTTTCACTGCACTTATTCTACTTCTCACATTTACCATTACAAAGTATACTGAAAGAAAAATGGTTTTTGCTTGCAGACCAGGGCAAACTTTTCTAATGCATAGAATTGTTGTCCTTGTATGGCCCAGGCTCATTATTTTGTGGTTCTGGGTAAATGTTAAGATAAAAATACAGTGTTAAGTCATAAAATTACATAGGCCTACTCCATGATTGGCTATATGATAAGCCTACATCACTTGGATGTCCATATCACAGAGTGGTGAAAACTGAAATTTAAAAAAAAAGCTCAGATTAGTGTTGTGCGCACTATTTTAGGTGGTGTTACATATATTTATTAGTTAAATAAGTATGACAATGACGTAACCATTTAATATTGCAATGATTAAGGGCGCATTTGTATTATCATACATATTAAAACAACATTTTGGCTCTTAAGTCATCTCAGTGTGAATTTAATAACTCTGTATATAATATAGAGCCAAAAACCTCTGGCTTTAAAGATCATCTTACAAAATGTATTAATGTGCCATTTTCTATTGTAAATAATTATATAAGGTTAGCGTAAAGGATGTTAGTTGTTGTGTCTTGGAAGGGCATCCTATTACTTCCCATCCTTCGCTCATGAGGCTACTGCATCATTGATGCTTCTGGTTCTATCTGTCACCGAATGCTTACTGGGTTAGACCAGCCACCAGCCTTACATTTTCAT
Source organism: Ophioderma brevispina (assembly GCA_023653785.1). NCBI lineage: Eukaryota > Metazoa > Echinodermata > Ophiuroidea > Amphilepidida > Ophiodermatidae > Ophioderma > Ophioderma brevispina. Next base: position 44,567 of record JAMKCH010008275.1, read on the forward strand.
ATGCAAGGGCTTTCCCGCTCCTTGCCCATCCCCCCACCCCCCACCGCCCATATTTGGTTTTTTTTTAAGATCCTGGGATACTTTTATTGGTTTTGATTCATAGAGTAACCAATTAAAAACAGATATTTGTAAATATTCTCAGCCTACCAAAATTTACCATACTGCTGATTGGCTCAATAAATGATAAAGCTGCCTTTCTAAACAACAGCATTGTGGGATTTATGGGGAGTTTTAAAATGCTTCCCACCCACCCTTCCTCTCCCCGCCACCTTCACTCTATTCCTCTTCTTGTGTGGCAATCATTATGTTCCAATACAGACAAATTCCTTATACCCTTCGCAACCACTCTGTATCATGACCAAAAAAAATTGAGGAAATGAATAGCCCAGATTTTTTTGACGAGTCGGCCCCCCAATTTTAAAAAAAATTTTGAAGATTTTGCAGTTGCCTTGGCAATGGGATAGTATAGTAAACTATAACCTGGAATGATAAAGCTCAAAATTCTTCAGTATCACATAAGATAGGAATTTTGTAATCAGAATAATTAAATATCGGATCCCGATAATAATTCAACGGCCACTGAAAACGTCATTCAAAATAAAAATAGCCAGCAAATAAGGTCAGGTATGGAAATGGCTCATCCAATAGGTTCCATTGGTTTAGGAAAGTCAAGTCAGGATCATTTTTGTGATTTGTGCTATTTCATGATGGACAGAGAGAAATTTCATGTTTCCAGCACTGCCATTAAATAGGATCAGGGATCACCTGAATATAATGGTGTGAGATGTGGCGGCGTCAGACCTTTTTTTTGGGGGGGGGGCGGTTGGTGGTTGGGGGAGCGAAATTGGCGAGGGCAGAAGTAGAAATTGGCGGGAGGCAAAAACCACCCAACATTTGCCGACTTTTAACCAATTTTTGGCCGAAAATTGGTGTTTGATTTTTGGCCCCAGATCACTGATTTTTTTTCTCAAATCTGTCATTTTTCTTTCTGCCAGGATTCGGGCAAAACAGAGGCGGGAAGGGGGGAAAGGAAAAAAAATTGGGGGGGAGGGGAGATTCCCCCATGCTCCCCCTTAGAGCCGCTACGGAATCCCTCTTTATGAGGCAAGTATGCTTTTGACCATGTCACGTCTTTTACCAGAATTAACAAATCAAGGTGCAAAAAAGTTCACAATAGTGCACTCTTCAAAAATGGGCTATTAACACTATTCAACAATATAATTATTCCATGCATCATCCATAAAACTTGTTGCATGGAGTAGTAAAATATTTACGTTGCCCCATCTTTCCACAGCAATATTTAGATGCGCGCTTTACACAAACAGGTTGTTGCATCCAGTGAATTTAAACTCATTTAATGGTTTTAAAAAGGAAAGTTGAGTGGGGAGGCGACTAGTGGCAAAATTGCGATTGAAAGAAAATGTACCTTATGTCAAGGCATCAGGAAATCATTTCTGTTACGAGCCCCTGGAGCGCAAGTCATTGTGCTAATTTGAATGTTATTTGCTGCTCGACATGATGTGGCTTGACACACTGTGGCAACACAACAATGAAGAGATAATAATCAGAACAAGTTAAAAATAACAATGATGGACTATGTAAAAGCAATTACAATTTTTTTAAAAATGATTTTATGCTTTTGCTGTCATTGTATTATTTAGAAGACACAATTTGTTTGTCATATCGTATTCTTCATGCAAAGTTCGCATCATAACCACAGCTGTTTGAAAGTCTCATTTATTAGACAAAACAAGAATAAAACAAAAAAAAAATCAACGGCGACACACTTTTGACACTAATTGGAGTTATTTATACCACTAACTATTCCTGTGTAAATTGAGAAATTTCATTGCGGGAAAATATGATTTTCATAAAAATCTAGTTTTACACGTCTTTCTATGGGAAATAGTCATATAGAGGGCGCTACTAACCTACAATTATGACAGTGTAGGCCTATATGGCACGATCCCACAATGGAATTTCCGATTTTTGACGGAAGCTAATAGATTTGCATTGTCTACTAACTTATATCAGTAGTCAAAATTGTGTTGTCGCCATTCCTTTCAAATGGGATCTAAAAATAAAATAGACGATTTGATGGGAATCAAACAGCTGTGTTGTAACCCAATCATATAAAAAGAAAAATTTTAAACCCAAGGTTTTACAGGGACAGGAGATTTGTTACCAAACACAAAATCTCTCAATTTGCCACTTGATTGGTGGTAGAACACCTACTGAGAATGTTTCAAAGGTTTATTGCACAAACAAGTAAAAGAGAAAACCAAAACTATGTTTTGACTGTGCCTGCTATCGTAATTGTCCCCATAGAAAAGCGTGCTGTGGTTTTTCTGTTGTGCATGACAAATGCTAACTCATCATAAGGATCTATTGCATAATGATGGATAGTCGGCTTATCCACTCCAGGTGTGATCTAATTACATTAATAAGCAATTCCAATAGGCCAAAAAAAACCAGGTTTAAAAAAATTGGGTTGCTTCCTTCTTGAAATGTGCTGTGTCTCTTTAAAGATCCATGGCCCGATTGCTATAAAAGCTCATCTCCAAAGCACCCAAGATTTTCCAAAAAGTGGTCACAATTTTGTCTGAAGAAACTGCAACTAGTTTTCTCATTCTATGAATCTAGACTACAAGGTGTTTGGTTTTGGCTAGTATAGTTGAAAAAGTGCCTCATTTTGGTAAACTAATGTTAGTTTTAAAAGTATGTTTTTATGGTAGCTTACAAAATACTTTTTGGCTGACCACATCAAAAGGGATTTAAATATCAGTGTATAAACTCTACAGAAGGAAATATTGTGTCAATCATAATATCAAAACGGAAAATTAGTATAAATTGAATCAGGTCATCATATCCCCTTTAATAACTTAAGAAAATACCATCAGATCAGTAAAGCCACATAGTTGACCATCAAGCAGTCAAAATATTATGTTACCTTTACTGTCAGATAATAATCAAACATTCCAGTTCAAAGGGGGGGGGGGGGTTCCAGGAATCCCCCCATGGGGTCCTGACCAAGAAATTTCAGCTCAAGCCTAGGAGACTGGGAAAGTGGGAAAATGAAATCGCAGATGGGAGAAAGGAATACTGGGTGGACACTATAACTTTTGAACAACCCGGGGGGTCTCAAGTTTGGTTTTGGGTAGGGACGTGCTCAGAGTCTGGAATGGGAAGGGACCCATAGCTATAATACCATTTTTTTGCCAAAAAAGGGACCCACAACTAGACCAGAGATGCAATTTTGGGCCAAATTTAACCCACATTTGAACATTTTTTTTCCTCACAACTGTATTTTAATAGCAAATTTGACAATTTTGGCTTCTGATTGAGAAATTTGACTAAGTTTCTCTAAAATTTAGAACTTTTGAACAAAACGACCCATTGCTATACCCAACTTGGCATGAAAAAAGGGGTCATTGATATCCAAAGGCTGAAAATGAGACCGATGTCTTGACACGTCCCTGTATGGTCATTTGTGTTGAGAACCCCCTCCCCCCCACCACGGGCTTTGACACACTTCCTGTTTTTCACAAAAAAACACATTTCATCACACAAATAATAGCCGCTAGTTTAGTTTAGCCCTTTGAAATGGGTAGTGCGTCTCTGTCTAGCCGTGTTGCCCCCTACCATGCATTTGTGTAGGTCAGTACAGTCTACTGGGAGTGATATATTTTCAACATGCCTAGATTTTGATTTGTTAACGTCACATCTGAGCAATGTTTCCAGAAAATGTATAAGATCCAAAATTAAGCTGGAAATATTCTATACAGCTCTCATGTTTTCTCTGATTAGCTTAACTTATAACTATCCCCCTGATTGCATATAGGTAATTGTACAGTCTGTATTTCATTGCAATGGCCATTGTATACTGTACAAGGAATATTCACCTACATTAATTTTCGTGCTTTTCGCCGCACTATCTGAGCAAGCGCGAAATTAAGAACACCTGAAAACATTATTTGGGATGTAAGTATATATATACATATTGTGAATAGCTGAAAAAGCGAATTTAAAAAAAAAAAATTTTAAAATTAGTGAAAACCTAAAATTGCAGAAGTGCAAAAAAAATTACATAAACACGCAGAAAATGACAAGGTTTTGCAACAAGCATATTTTTACTAAGTTTGTGTTGTAAAATTAAAAATTAATACAAAATCGCTCAATTTTGGTTACGCACTATATTTAGCCTCTTGTCTCTGAAATATTGAGTTATCAAAGTGACTTACTTCAAACAGGATCACTATCTACCTGTTGGAAGTGGGTCTACTGCAGTGGTTTGGCAAAAACAAGAAGGTCAAACTCTCATTCTGGCTCCTTCATGTGGGCAGGATTGCTCATTCTGGGTAATCTCTGCTTTCGGCTCCCTTCCTGTGTTAGTATATAGTGGCAGAGATTTGATCTATTCTGGACAAAATTCACAATTTTGTATTTTATGTCTGGAAACTGACAGAATACAACACAGTAGCCCCAGTGGCATAGCCGGTGGGTGGTGAACAAAGTGGGGGCAGAGTGCCCCCGTCTGAAAAAATCTTGAGTCAAATCGGGAACTAACCCGGATATTCTGTTAAATCACCCCCTTTTCGATTTTTGGTGCCCTGCTACCGAAAATTTTTGTTTTGATCGGACATTATTGCCCTTACCGGACAAGAAAAAAAAAAAAAAAAAAATTGGCCCTCCCTAGAAATACAAACATTTGCTCACAGCATTCGATTGCAATTTTAACCATTAACAAAAAGGTGTTGACCTGTTCCGTGCACTTTAACCCCATCAAAATTGAGATTTTGGTATCAGAAAAAGCTCAATATTTGTCTCATTATCCAGGTGAAATTTAAGTCCTCAGAAAGTGTTTCCTTTTTTGATGTTATAACAAAAATGTCTCCAAATGTTGTCGACAAATTAATTTAAAACCCACTTTTTTTACGCTGTTTTTGCTTCGACTATCCAATGGCTGGACTGATTTACTCAAAATTTTGTAATCAGATATGTCTTTTGTGATATGCTTTCCATATGAGGGAGAACACAGGAAAAAAAAAAATCAGACCATAATCGGGTCACCCCCCCCCATTTAAAGAACATGAGGAGATTTCCAGAAAGAACGCCCCCAATTTTTCTCGTACCTAGTTTTTTACATATTTTGGGAATGCTTACCAATGTATTAGATCACAACACACCTTAAGTGACTAACTATACGCCCATCTTTATGTAATAGAATGATGATTAGTGTAGTTCTCTGCGTGCACGACAGAAAGTCAAAGCATGGTTTTCTATGGGGAACGATTACGATAACAAGTTCAAAACAAGGTTTGCGGTTTTCTTTTGCCCTGTTTGTCCAATAAAACCTCCCAACGTTCTCGGTAGGTGGTCTACAACCGATCCATTAAATTTGAGAGAATTCTATCCTAAAAAAATCTCCTCCTGTCACTTTAAAGGGGTAATTTCATGATCCACAGCCTTGTCTCCCCACTTTACCTAAAAAAGTGGAGATCAATCCCATCGAAAGCTGTTTCCTAAGATAGTTGTGTTCAAATCTTACTTGCGTAAATCAATCTGCTTTTGAAGAAATTCATATTTTGCATTTCTTTCTGTCCCGTAACGGACACAAATTACCCCGTGGCCTCTGGCACCTATAATACGAACATTTGCTCATAACATCAAAATGCAACCGACAGCATCAACTGAAATTTTGGAAATTAACCTTTTCGCTAGGATATCTAGCAAACGGTAAACAAATTAGGTGCTAGGATCATGAAATGCACCTTTAAAGGTCCAGGATCATAAAATGCATTAGTCTGGGAGTACCTTGGGGGCCTGGATGGCCTCTGTGTAGAAAGGGGGTATGCCCTAGCTCTCATGCCAGGTTTTGGCTTCAATCGGTTCTCTGTAAAAAAGATATGGTAAAATGTTGACCTTTTTAATGCATTTTCCTACCTACTGACAGCCCGAGGGGCACTCTAGGCTGGGCATTGGCGTACCAGCCGGGGCAGGGGGGCAGACTGCCCCCTGGACAACTAAAAGGGGACGAAAAGCCTAAAAAATGGTGACAGAAGAATGGGAGAATTGGGCAAATATGTTGTCTCCCCGACGATCGAAGCTAGTCGGGGAAAAAAATTGGGGAACTTTCTTGATCTTCCCCGAGGCTCAGGTCTGTTACCACCTGAGCCTGGGGCCCCTGAAAGTATCTTGTATAGGGGCTTGTTGCCTAGCTCTACAATATTGCCCAATTTTTGCTTCAATAACTCATAATAGAAAAGAGATACCGTGTTGTTCCTAATAACGCCCCTGCTCTAATATAAACGCCCCTCTAATAACGATTTTTGGATAAACCAAGAAAATGAGTTAAGCTACCTAAATCACATGATCTAATGGCCGGGACTGTCGTAAACCATATCATAAATCGGGCTTTTGTCACATCAAATGCCTTTCTGCTTCACGGCACATCAAATCTTGGACCCACGTGTTGAATTATAAGCCCTGGGTTGAAATCCTCAGGCGCGCACTGAACACCCTTTTTTAACCCTGGGTAAGGTTGATTTTTGGGCGGGGATTTTTGAATTTCCACTTTGACTGTAATAAACGCCCCCAGTTTTGAAAAATGCACCGCCCCCGGTGCTTTATTAGGAACAATACGGTTATGGCAAATGTTAATTTTTTTAACACACACCCACATCCATCGGTACGACAGCAAACCATTTTTTAAATGCAATATATCTCTGGCAATCATTGTGAAGTAAGGGCAACTTTAACATTTAAAAAAAAAAGGACAAGTTTTATGAATTTGACGGAATAACTCTTTTCATATTTCATTGCTTTAAGAATGCTTGATAGTACGCATGAAAATCAATGCAATTATTTTCCATGTCATACCACGCAAAGGTTACGTCAAGCATAACCAGTATAAGTCCAATGTCATTATTAGCAGATCAGTGAAAGAAATCAATAGTACTACACGCATCACAAAATTTCCACATGTAAATTATTATCATAAGCCTATGCTTGTATGGGCCAATGGCTCACCCCAAACTTGCTTGCCAAATAGGCCCACTCTCCTAGCATGGCATGGGTTGGAGTTAGTAAGCCAAGGTTGGTTTAACAAAAATATTTATGGTGCATGCATGCATGCATATATTCTCCCCCCAACACACACACACACATACAAGTTTTATGGTTAGGGTTATTGACCTTGAAGTGCCTAACATATTTTAAAGGTGCATTTTGTGATCCTAGCACCTTAAAGGGGCATTTCGTGATTCTAGCACCTTCTTTTTTATTTATGGTTCGCTAGATATCGTCGAGATAAGCTTATTCCCAAAATTTCGCTTGATACTGATCTTGCGGTTTGATGTTATGAGCAAATGCTTGTGTCATGGGTTCCCATAGGCTACTGTACTGTAATTTCTGTCATTTACGGACAGAAAATACAAATTTGCGAATTTCTTACAGATACGACCGAATTTGCAAGTAAAATTGGGTACACATGCATTACTAGGGCAAACGGTTCAGATGATATAAAAATCTCAACTTTTGGGGGGTAAGTCGGGGGGACGAGGCTGTGGATCACGAAATGCCCCTTTAATATTGTTTATAATACACTATATATCCTCGAGAAAGGTTATTTTGAAATGTTGGTTGATTCAGATGGTGCGTTTTGATGTTGTGAGCAAATGTTCACAGTGTCCCATGGTAAGGGTGTTATGATTTCAGTAGATTAGGCACACAATACTATACTTAGGCCAATTGTTCAGATGATATATAAATCTCAACTTTTTTTTGTTAGGTAATTAAGGAAAATTACAAGATTTGTCCTTTAAAGGGATTAGCAGCGATATTGTGAGAGAATCGAAAATGGAAATGCATTTGTTTTAACTTATAAATCAGGGATAGGTGTGTGTACAATTCCATATAACTGTATTGATGTAGAAACAAACCACCAAATAGTGAAAAAAAATTTTTTGTCATACCGTCTCCCGCTAATAGACATACAGCGATGACATCTCAAAATCTACAATCAACAGCTGATTGTGGTTTACACTAGCACAGAATAAACAAAAATAATGTTTGTGCTTGAGGTCAAACTGTATTGATCATGGTGCATAATATCACGCTTAAAATCTGGGATATTCACCGAGAAAGGCTTTTTTGATCTCAAGTCGGAATTTTGATACGCACGTATAGAAATTAAAGAATCAGGTAAAAAGTACTGCCTTGTCTTTAATACACGGATTTCAAGCCAACCACTTGCAGGTTATGTTTGCATATCCATGCCAGTAACAAAAATACAAAAAATATGAATTTTGATGATTTTTTCGATGTTTCGGTTTAGCAAATCGCTGCTAATCCCTTTAAATCAATAGGTCATTTTATATTTGCAGAATCGAATATATGCTTCATTAAAGTCTGACTCAGTGATTTCGAAATAATATTTTTTTGTGTAATAATGTAAAATAATCAACTAGAACTAAAGATAGTAACCTAACATGCACAATTCCGAAATTTGAGATGAATCGGATTTTTCGTTTTGATGCAGTAAACATTTATGTGTAGTATTACTTCCCATAGGACACTGTGTATAACAAAAATTCCGGATCCGGAATTTTATAACAAAGTTGTGATTTTCTATATGAAGGAATGCGAGTTAAGCTTAGCAATTTCACACAGTGATTAGTATATGGACAAGCATTATGTACATGCAAAAAACACGATTTTTTTTGGAAATTGAGGGCGCCCTCCTCAGGAAATCTCTGAGTCGGCCTTTAAACCGAGTTGGCACGCACACACAAACACATAACTTTTTGTGACAAAAATTGCATATTTGCATTTTGAAAAAAACATTTATGGATAAAAATCTGAGGTAGGAAAACTATAGTAGTAATGTGTTCACACTTCACACAGATCGGATGTGATATGTCATAAACTGATTAATAACATTCTTAATATTTTTTGTTAATGTACTGAAGTATAAATGCTGTATATTCCAGGCGCGGATCCAGGGAGGGGGCGGAGGGGGCGCGCGCCCCCGGTAATTCTGCAAATTCTTGCAAAATCAGCCCATTTTTAGCTATTTTGGACCAGTTACAGCCTTTCAGCCCCCCGGTAATTTTGACATTTTTCAAATCCTGGATCCGCCATTGTATTCTGTACCAAATTTCTTTCACAAATGTTCAAGATAGCATGAAATTCCAGCACAATGCACTAGGCATACATTTCTGTAAAAGGTGTGTATTATTGTCATTGAAATACCACTGTTTTGTCCCTTGCCATGTACTCTGCACGAAAAGTGTTCCTGTGCCAAGTCTTTTTAATTTATTTTGGAAAAGTGAAATGAATGGATACAGCCATTCATAAATAATTTTACTATAGTTGTAGGCATGCAGCCTACGGCAACAAAAAAGTGCCAAAAGAGGGTTAAGGCATTGAATTAAGCCTAGAATATGCCAGAGATTACGTCAAATATGGAATGAGCCAACATAGCTCGTTTCTATTATCATGGGTTTCCAAGGGATGATGAGAATCAGCAAAACAGTTTGTAAGTGGAAGCTTTGATATTGTGGTCCATTGGGTGAAAGGTAAAGGGATGTCTAGTGACATTTTTGACTGATCAAATTCAGTACTGTCAGGATTGGAGAGTATTGTCTGTATCATCATAATAGTTTTGGAAGTAATTTCCCCCTTCAGACCTGACTTATATCTGTGGTACTCCAGTTGTGAAGATATATCTTTAAGGGGCTTGTTCCCATTGCCTTTGGGACTCCTGATTTATCCATAGTATCAATTTCAATGTCAGATGAAAGGATGTATTTTTCTTATTGTGTAACCTCTGTATTTACTTCATTGCAAAGAGAGAAACAAAAAAATGCAGTTTTAATGGTTAAAAACACTATCAGTGATCCACCCAAAAGAGCCAACATATTTGAAATTAGCAGGAATAGCTTAAAAATGAAGGATAAGTGTGTAGAATTGTCATAAGTTATTTTTTCCAACTGAAAAATTGATTGTAAGAAAACAGCAATATTCAACGATATGAATGTCCATTCAATTATGTGTTGTAGTAAGTGTCTGTACAGACAGTAAAATTAAAATATCTGATTTCATCCTTATTAGGTTGCTTTTGGTCTTATCACTCGCAGGATATGTTATGATACCGATTGTTACAGGGACATGCAAAGAGATTGATTTTTTCGTTCTGTGGTTTGAGTTTCTGATGAGCAATCACTGATAGTGCCTTTAAACCCCCTGGGGCAGTAGGCAGTAATTACATACTAAAGGTATATGTGGATGATCCATTTCAGTAGGTCATCTTGGGTCACAGATGCCACATGGAAACCATCATGTGATAATAAGGTCAAAGGTCACATATCAAGGTCAAAGGTCATATGAGGTCAAGTTATAAAAACATCAAATTGGCCTCATTCAAGAAGTGAAAGTCCAATTGCTACAGAACTTGTGTCATAGATGCCACTTGTGAACCTTCATATAATAATGAGGTCAAAGACCACATACCAAGGTCATATGAGGTCAAGTTATAAAATGGGCTGAAAAACATCAAATTGGCCTCATTCAACTTGAGAAATTGCTACAAGCATTTGGGTCATACGTGCCACTTGGGAACTTTCATACGTGGTCAAAGGTCACATATCAAGGTCAAAGGTCATATGAGGTCAAGGTATACAATGTGCTGAAAATATCAAATGGCCTCATTGGAGAAGTAAAAGTCCAATTGCTACATAACTTGGGTCATAGATGCCACTTGGGAGCCTTTATGTGATCTTAAGCTCAAGGGTCACATACCAAGGCTAAAGGTCATGTGAAGTCAAGTTATAAAATGGGCTGAAAAACATCAAATTGGCCTAAATTCAAAAGTTGAAGTCAAATTGCAACCAAACTTGAGCCATACATGCAACATGGGAACCTTCATATGATAATAAGGTCAATAGTCACTTGCAAAGGTCAAAGATCAACAGGAGTGAATGTAAGTTGGATCGTGAAAGCAGGCGACACTAGTGGTTCGAGAAACTATTGTTTTATCCAAATCAGTGCAACTTCAAAATTTGACCCTGTACAAATGAAATTCATTTTGATGTTTTTAGCCTATAACTACAACACTTTAGGCTGCAAATAGTACAAACTATACTTTTTGGGAATCCTTATGTATGAATAGACAAATATACTTTTCAACATGATTGCCTTTTGTACTCAAGATGTATTACAAATGTCTGCTACCTCCTGTGCTTAATAAGCCGTAATTCAAATTAAGTTTTATTAGCATTGCCATTCCTGTCAGTACATTTCACTTAATGAGACACATTTAGGGATTCAACATGTCTACGGGTTCATACAAATCAACAACGATGCATCATGCGTACGCATATTTTTATCCCGCGAGGGAGGCTTTAGCCGCCACGAGCGGATAAAAAATATGCGGACGCCTCGGATGCACGAGTCTGTTGATTTGTGATGAACCAACGCGGTAACATGTTTGAATCCCTTTCCACCACGAAAATCGTCTTTGAAAACTTATTATCGTGTATAGGGGAACATTATTATTCCATTATACTTAAAATGTTCCCAGTTCAGGGAAATCTATGTTAAATAATTTTAGCACCAAAATCTAAGCAAACAATAGTTTGGCAAGTTGTTTGCTTTGAAGTTTGCAAAGGGGTACTCAGTAGTACTCGGAGTTCCAAAATGGATTAAAAGTACTTGCGTCGACTTAAGCGTACCGCATAAATGCAATTCCTGAACACTGCGCGGGAGTAACACGCTAATTTGCATATCAAGTGTGGGTTGATAATGAAATCACTGTTACTATTGTGATGGCATTACCTCAAATGCAGGAGAGGCCATAGTCAAGTGTGGTGGACTTGAGCATGACTCCACATCACATAATACAATATTTAGATTTAAATTATTGGACAGGACAGGACAGGACAGGACAGGACAATAAAATAGGGAAAAGACAAAGGAGGCAAGGAGACATGATTTTCCTTATTGACGTCAGTCATGATAGATAAATTGAGATGGTTGCATTACGGAGAGAAGATTTGCATGTTTTAAAAGTTTTTGCGGTAAGACTATCAGAACATGTCTGACATGACTGATATTGCTGGTTGCTATTGAAGAGTGTATGAAATGTGTGCCTAATCCTTATATGCAAATTGATCTTATCTGATGGTAAGGACAACTTCACAATTTCAGAATAGAAATCACTGCACAGTGCTTTACATGAGAAGCTTGTGATGAAACTAGCATTTATTCCTACACCCCACTTCCGCTTGGCCTCCACTGAACCTCCCCCCGCCGGTTGCTCGCCTTCTAACTGCCCCTTTAAAGCGCCCTACTGGCCTAAAAACTTCCGCCATACTGAAAAGGACCCTTACGCTGCCATCACTTCCCCACTGTTTGTGCACCCAATTTGGATGTTTTACATTCTGTTAAACACAGTTTCCCCCCCGGAAGAGTTCCAGAGGGGGACTCCATGCCTCCCCTTTCCGCCTCTACTGTCACCTCTGCTATCCGTCCTGCTCCACTCCTGTCTTTAGGTGTTCCCCTCCCCCCATTTACTGCCCCCTCACCTCCCCTCTTCCCCTGCCCCTCATTCCTCATACAATCCCGTTCACCCTCATCAACTTTCCCCCACCGCAATCTCCACTTCCTCTCATCTGTTTACTTAAAGCCTCCTCAACTTTCCCCCCCCTGCCCCTCCCTCTTCCTCCCCCTACTCGTATTATCCCTTTCACCCCATCTGTGGAGTTCATGGCAACTTTCTGGAACAGAAAAAAACCAAGGTGTTGACTTCCTTACAGAATTTACAGTGTAATCTAGCATGTTTTGTGACACAGTTTCAAACGCATTCAGACCAGGATTCAGGCATGGTACTTTGTAGGCGGGGTAGTACGATATTGATCTGGCAAGTGAAGATGGGTGGAAATTAGCCGGGATTAGCACACAGGGCTAAACCAGACCTGAGCATCCGGGGGGGGCAAGACTTCAACGAAGTTTCCCGATTTTTCAGGCGCCAATTTTTCTGGCTCGCTATGCTCGCGAGTAGAAAAAGCATGGGCAACACTTAACCCCGTCCCTTTCTTTTCTTACATCGGTATTGTGTCCATTCTTACCTCTTCTTTTTCCCCTTATTCTTCTATTTAACTATGGTGAGTGCTCGGTTGATTACTTTCTCACGTTTTTACTCCCATTTTTTTGGCTCCCCTTCCAGATTTCCCCGGATTTTTTGAGCTGTCCGGGGGGGCAGCTGGCCCCCCGGCCCCCCCACGGTTGACACTGTTAGCGGCGGTGGCGCAAGCCTCTTTATGATACCAACTCACCAAAATGTCAAAAGGGTAAATTACAACAATACGGAGTGCAAACCACAAAACCCAATTTGGGGGATTTGTGTGGTTGGTCGGGGTGTTACCATGACCCACATACGACCTCTGCCGGTCGTTATTAATACAAAAACAAATCAGAAATAACCCTTCCAGGGGCGTTGATTCTCATCTCCAACGGTTTTGGAATAAGAAAATATCTTGACAACATATAAAAAATTCAGACTTTTTCGTCAAAGATTTCACTTTTACGTGTTAAAACAATGGAAACGTCAAATTGGGATTTATTGGACGCCCCTCCCCTGGACTGTAGCACATATACCATAGGCAATTGTCGGTGAGTGCATGAAGATTGCGCTTTTCAAGTTTGGTAATGCTGTAGTTAATGTCAGCATCCTTTTTCCAGGAAATGCACACGAAACTGCCACATCCCCCTCTACCTGGAACTTTTCCTGTTTTTATGTTTTTACAGAATGTAAACATGCAACTTGTTTTCAAACTTGTGGAAGTGATTCACGTAAGGTCCTTTTCATTATGCATGAATATTTTTATGCCATTTGTTGCTGTAATCATTCAAAGCAAAATGCACTCTTTTAATTGGGCAGTAACCAGCACAAAACTGGAGAGATTTTACGTATGATCTGAACCCTTTTGGCTAAGAATAGTATGTGTGCCCAATCTGACGTGCAAGTTTGATCGTCTCGGCAAGGAAATTTGGCAATTTGTATTTTCTGTCCATAAACTGTCAGAAATTACGTAACAGGTTATGAGCGGACAGTGATACCAACATTTTCTCCTAAAACCAAAAAGCAAGATCAGAATCAACTGAAATTTTGGAAAATAAGCTTTTCTCAAGGATATTATAAGCAATGATGCAAAATAGAAGGTGCTAGTAGAATCAAGAAATTACCTTTAATCATCCAAAGCTCATTGCATACAGTTGTGACAGGTCCAGTGTATATTTTTGTGTGCTGGGCAAAGAAGGACCCTGATGAAAATGAAACCTAGTGGCGGCGACAGACCTCTTTTTCTGGGGGGGGGGGGGGCAAGTGAATTTTTTTGGGTGGGGCAAAAAGTGAAATTCTTGAGGGGGGGGGGCACTATCAAAAATTTTGGAATTCTTAAACCAATGTGGCCCCAAAACGCTGGATTTTTCCCAAAAAAAAAATTTTTGTGATTTTCGGTCACACCCAAATGCTGATTTTTGCCAAAAATCTGTCATTTTTATTCGGCCGGGGGGGGGGGGGATGGAGGGAAAGAAAAATTTAGGGGGGAAATACCCCCCGTTGTACCTGTGGTGCTGCCGCCACTGTATGGGATGTGTGTGTGTGCTGTGTGGTGGTGTGTGTGTGTGTGGATGCAGTGTGGGGTGAGATTTAAATGGCGGTATGGCAATGGCAGAGATGATTTGCCTTGAGGCCTTGACATATCTACAATCATTGCATGTAAACTGCAGGCACTAGTGGAATAATAACTTTGCTAACAATACCGTAACGTTGATAAGTTTTTTCATTGGCCTATAAAATGACCAACAAAGTAAGATTAATTCAACATGTCAAAACTTAATTCGCATGCAATTAGTTTCAAACCACATCTGATCTATTGTCACACCAATACTGGACCCCGAAAGAAAAACACAAACTTTAAAATCAAATAAAAGGTATTTTATTTTTATTGTTGTTACCTTAAATTGTATTAGCCCCAAGAATAGATGTACAAAACTTGCAATTAGGGTCCCTTTTTTGAGATCATGTGAGTATGCAGTGTATGCACATACATTGTTAGTAATTAAAAATTCGCCCCAAATTCAAAGTGTGCATATACATTTTTCACTGTGGAAATACTTGTTTAGAATGCATTTTAAATTTGTCTCACAAATACTTGTAAGGGTACCAAAATCAAGCTAAAAAACTTGTTGAGGGTGTTTTTGTGTCATCTGCAAGAATTGCAGAAGGCACATAGGAATTACTCTGGTTGTATGTCTGTGTGTGTCTGTGGTCAAAATGTTAACCTTTAATATATTGCATGCTGTATGAGTTCCATAAGGGCTACAATGATGTAACTTGGTGGAAAGGAGGGGGCGGGGTGGGGTGATATGTTGGTGACCTCATGTGACCTTTGGCCCCATTCACAAACCGCGACGGCAGACGACACTCATGGTCCGGGGACAGCAATGTATTTTTTTAATGTAACCAAGTAATTTTGGGAGGTCATACATGAGCATGATATATTGCTGGTGCTGGTGCTGGTGCTGCTGGTGCTGGTGCTGGTGCTGGTGCTGCTACTGCTACAACTACTACTACCCAAATAAACATGTGAAGATGAGGTCTCCCCTCCCCCCCCCTCCAGAACTGCAATGCCACTTATATATGTTGCTAATTAATATACTGAACATTAATCCAGTTATTTTATGATTTAACCCAAAACAAATCGCAACAGAAACCATTTTGGTGTTAAAGGTGCAACGAGAGATTTTGAGGCACCCAAATATTTTGTCATAATAATAATTTCATATAGATTAGACACTCAATAGATTTCTTACCTTGTATTTGGCTAAAGAGATGTCTTAAAAGAGAGAAAAAAAAGTGATTTTGATTTGCCTATATTTCAATGTAAAACATAGGCCGAATTTCGTATTTGCTCCTATACAAAATTAGAAATTTCACAATTTGTATACCAAAGAAACATTTCTCAGCTTAATCCTTTCAGATGGGGATATTTTTCATGGAAACCTTTACATTAGGGCAAAATCAGTATTTTCGATTTTTTTAGGGACACCTGATATGTGAAATCTCTCGTTGCACCTTTAATATACTGTGAAATTGTCTAAAACTAATATATTAAAAGTTTGCCAAAATCAACCTAGTGGAACATGTTGAAATAAGGGGGCAACATTTGTACCGGGGTAAAAAATTAGAATTGTTCGAATGATTTAAATGATGTACCAATTATTGGGCTACTCTTAATGTTTTAAAAAAGGTCTAGTTATGCCCGAGGGTTTTGAGTCCAATCCCACAATGCACCAGTTTTCGGAACGTTTCACCTCAATAGGGTCATGTGACACATAAAAACCTATTTTAATACATAAAACGATCTGACTTTAACGCTCATTTTAGACCACTAAGGCGTAGTACTTAGGGCTTTTTTTAGATGATTATGAAATGTCTTTTGTTTTTAAACTTTTGGAACACTTTTTACCCCAAGTACTGAAAAGTGTTTAGTACAGTACGCAAGGCACCTTGCGATGCAATCATGAGGATTTATTCAAAAAACACCATCTGAGTTTTGCCCTATCGTGAGACTATAGCTCAGAGTACAATAGGCACATAAAGTTAAGGTTCAATCCTGGGGTAAAATCCTAGAATGGTCCGATTTTGAGTGGACTGGTTGTAAATTGTTCCATTTGTCCCACTGATAAGGTAAATAGATTCTTGTTTAAACATTTCTCATTAAGATTACAGACTTGACTAGTGACCTCCCATAGGACCCTGTAGCCCCAGTCACCTTATGCACTTCCCAATTATGCAACGACTATCATAGATGGTGCAAACAGTATATTTTCGGCGGGGGGTTCTTCGACTCCTGTACCATTAGACGAACAATTTGACACCAGTTTTATAAAAAAACAGAGACATCTCGAAAATTTACCCCATTGTGAACCTTGAACCTATTGTTTGATCATACTTTGACTACAAACCTGATAGCTAGGGCCACAACCTATACCTTTTTTAATCCGGGAAAGGGGACGAACACATTGGATATTTTCAGTTTTTGTTCCTTTATGTTGTGACCCTGTAATAAATTACCCTTAAAAAATATATGTTCCACTCCTAGATTTTGGTAACTTTTGATATGTTGTTTTTAAAGGTTTTCTCGATACAATGTAGGAGAAAATGATTGCTTTTGCAGTTAGTTTGGGTTAAGGCATCATTATTCTATTTTGGACTGGGTCTACATCCTTGCCAAAGCAGCCACTGGCTAAAAATAGTTTTAGCACAATGCAAAGGTGCACAGGTGATTGAACTATATGTGGTATGACAGAAAGTAAAGATGCCATGCACTTCCCATACTGTAGCTGAAAACTGACCCACAAAAACCAATGGCACAGAACAAATTTTCTGTATAGGTGTATGCAAATATGCATGTATGGTTGGGAAGTGCATGTTCATGTCCAACAAGTGGAAAAATGTAACTTCAAACAAATACTCCAGTATATATACCGCACAAAAAATTGAAAACTAGGAATTAGTTCCAAGTAAATTCAATAGAGAATGGCCCATGTTTTAGATTAGCAGTCTATAAGCAGCCAACGTGAAAGATGAATGGAGCAGGACCACATTCTATTAAAAAAGTTAGGGTATTGTTTTGCCCGCTCCAAAGATGGCCGGCAAATCAGACACAGGCAATCTCTATCCAATGGTACTGGGAAAATCAAAAATGTATGTGAGAAGGCAATGAGGTTTACATAGCTTACATGTGCCCTATTAAAATCTTCACACATTTTAGAGGAGGGGAAAAAGGGGGAGGGGGAAAGGGGGAGTCTAGTGGGTTCGAAAATTTAAGATGTTTCTAGTAAATGACTCTACCACTGTAAAAATTAAACCTGTAAAAAAAACAGGGGATTCACTGGCAGCTGGGCTCACAAGTGCAGAACGTAAAAAACTGGAGCCGTAAAAATACGAAACCATGCAAGGAGCGTAAAATAACGGGTAAATCTCAGCTTTAACGTTATTATAGGTTTTTGACTGATAAAAACAATTCCTTGACAAAATTTTTCACGTTGGAGTATGCATCATCCAAACGTTGATTTACGTTTACACGTGGTTGTAAAAAGTTATAATGTCGGCAAACAATTTGAGAAAAAAGGGCAAACACAAAGGGAACATGTGAAGAATAAAAAAATTAAACCAGTATACACTGTGTTTTATATGGTATGTACAATTCTTAAGTCACCAATTACTTAATCATATATGACATAAACTTAATACATGTACCTTTACCATAGATTCGAACCTGGGCCTAAGTAAAAGTCCTATACCCTATCCCACTACTAACATGGCTGTATTGATAACGAGCTAAAAATTAATATAAATGTGGACCGTTTTTCAATGACGTACTGACGACGTTATTAACACATTTTATAGGCAAAAAAGTTTCTAGTTCATGATTCTTACATAAAAACAAGTAGTACAAAAGAAGTAATGATTAAGGGAAAATTATAAAACGGTCAGCGTTATAAATACTAATCTTTTTCAAAATGTTAGTATTATTCTAGCCACGGGTATGACATTTTTTTCTGTCCAAAGTGTAATTTTATGTTAGGTATAGGTAATAAAGAGTGAAGATTTTGATATGGGGTTTACCGTCGTTAAACGGTAAAGTCTGGTAAAATTAGGAACATTTTTATAACCGTGGATCCATCGTCTATGCTCTATCCCTGTCATCAATGTCATTATAGCCATTCTAAGTTGGCTTGGTTATAGTCGGTTATCAACATAACACTACTATCCATGTAAACAGTGCCCGGGGGATGCCTCCCCTGGGGTCTGTCATAGGGTGGCAAAAATGTTAAAGGGGGATGGCCCAATTAAGGATATGAAGGATATCTTGATAGATTGGGCCTTCCTCCAAAACCCCATCGTAGAGTTTTGCGCTGAGATTTCAATCCGTTTTGATGCGCGAGATCTAAAAACAGGATTTTGTAAGCCCATAGAGTACTGTGTAAAATTAATAGTGGACGACCAAAATGAGGCCACCTTTCACTCATAACTTCCAAACCAATACCTAATTTGGCTCTAAGTTTCACAGAGTAAATGAGAAAAAATAGTAACTTTCTTCTGATACCAAAATGTGACCACTCTGGTAAAATCTGGGGCTTCTGGGGATAGGCTATTAGCGACCTTAAAAGGTCAATAATTATGCTGATTTAAGCTGTCTGGACTAGCTCTCATGTATGTGAAAGTATTGAAAGGGCAAACATATGGCTAGACAACGACAATGGCCATTAGAGTTGAAATGGTGAAATTCATTATTGATTACACTGAACATTTTGTAACAAAGGGGGGGGGGAATGGGGTGGCTTTCCCCCCCCAAAAAAAAAAATTCTTACCCCACCCCAGTTTGCCTCCCTGGCCGAAAGAAAAATTAGGATTTTTGGCAAAATTTGGGCGATTTGGGGCCAAAAATCACCAAATTTTGGGAAAATCACGAGATTTTGGGCCAAAAGTGGTTAAAAAATTCTCCAAAATAGTTGATATTTGCCCCCCCCCCCCAGAAATTTCACTTTTGCCCCCCATTTCACTTTGCCCCCTGTTTCCCCCCAGAAAAAAAAGAGGTCTGGGCCCAGCCACTGAAGGGCAGTAAGACAGCCACTAACAGTGGATTATCAAAACGCATCCACTCCGGCGTACCACCGCGGTGCTAGTTGGAGATAGGCCGCTCATAACGCATATCGACCATTTACACACAGACTTGACTAAGGCTAGGACTGGTCACAATAGTTAAATCTAAATACCGTTATTGGA
Organism: Ophioderma brevispina; assembly: GCA_023653785.1. Taxonomy (NCBI): domain Eukaryota; kingdom Metazoa; phylum Echinodermata; class Ophiuroidea; order Amphilepidida; family Ophiodermatidae; genus Ophioderma; species Ophioderma brevispina. Next base: position 64,425 of record JAMKCH010008275.1, read on the forward strand.
AATACACTGACTGTTTCAGACCTTAAAAACGTCAGATTGGGGCCGACTTTTTATTGGAAACCAAAGGGCACAGAAATCATCAATTTCCTTGCAATACAGCACGTAATAGGCACTATCTGTGATTTGCTAATCAGGAAATCAAAAAAAAAATCATCAACAATCAAAATTTGTCATTTCTGTACAAGTATAGGTTATTCAACATACCCTGCAAATGATAAGATCAAAGCCCCCTGTGGACACATCGCATTACTGGTCCGTAACTACTACGAACAGTAATTGAATGGAATTCATATCTTTGAACACTGCACTTTTTCTTTCTTCACCTTTTCTTTTCTCCACTCAATTCTTCAGCTGGAACAAATTAACGGGTTATGAAATTCTATAGACTTACGCCTTGATTTTTTAAAGCCACTCACAGGGGTCTTTACTAGAACTATTTTCCAATACCACATAGTGCAAAAATGGACTTTGAATGAAAAATAGGGGAGGCACGATTTGTTTACACCAACTTTGAAAAAGAACACACGCGATATTGGCTTTTATGTTCTTTACTTCTTGAGTTGTGAACCAAATATTTTCTTCACAAAATGGCCTATCTTCAGCAGATAGCCAAAAATAAGACATGCTTGGACCAGTTTTTACTTATCCCTGGCTACAATGGCTCATATACTGATAGAATAACATTCAATCTATGAAATATGTCTTCATAAATTTTCCTGTCCCTTCAGGAACCACACTACATAAACTCGGTGTAGCAGATGACGTCAGCACAGAAACAGTGTTGGCGTCTGAAATCTGACCCTTTCTCTAAATAACAATGGCGGATCCAGGATTTGAAAAATGTCAAAATTACCGGGGGGCTGAAAGGCTGTAACTGGTCCAAAATAGCTCAAAATGGGCTGATTTTGCAAGAATTTTCAGAATTACCGGGAGGCGCGTGCCCCCTCCGCCCCCTCCCTGGATCCGCGCCTGAATAAGGAGTCATAAAATGTTGATAAGTTGTGTCTTTAAATGTGTCTTTTAACAGTTATTTGTCCATTTGAAGTCCTTTTTACAGTTATTTGCACATTTCGAGTCCCGGCTAACAGTTAAAACAACATATTTTTAAGAACATTTTTAACAGTGCACCAATGCCAACTCCTGCTTTCAGTAGATATACTTGTATGTATAATTCTCATCTAAGGGAGCAAAAGATTTCTATCTGTTATTTATACCACATGGTTTGAAAGACCATATTTTTGTGATTATTCTGAAATGAGAATGCATTTCTTTCCAAAGATAACATGGTAATATATAAGAAAAACTTGTTTTTATGGCTAAAGACATTGTGGTATGCTTTATTACATGTATCATCAAAATCACAAATTTGTTTCCCAAGAAACTTGTTTGTGAGAGTATGAGTGTGCCTGACTCTTCTGTCAAGTAGAGAACCCTGATAAAATGTAAATCAGAACAGACACCTTTGAATTATGGTATGTAATTCAATGTACATATTTAGGGAATGAGATTAAACTAAATCTTTTCTTTCTTTTCAGATTCATAAAGATGCCATTACGTATTATAGCTTAACCAAAGGTAAGACAAATTTGGTATCCTTGTTAATGTTATGTATTCACTATTTATTTATTTTGTGTGTATCCTCTGCCAATATCCAAATTTAAATTTTTCAGTTTTGACCCCTGTATACTAGTAATCATTTGTGCCCCCTATTTTGCTTAAAGGCTGACTCAGAGATTTTGAAATATGATTTTTTTTGTGTGTATTAATTGAAAATAGTCAACTAGAACCAAAGATATTCACCTAAAATGCCCAATTCATAACTTTGATATGAATTGCATTTTTCATTTTGACGCAGTATACATTAATGTGTAGTATAACAGTGCCATAGGATACTATAGGCCTATGTTTAAAAAAAAATTCTGGATCTGGAATTTTATAATAAAGTTGTGATTTTCTTTATGAAGGACTTTGATTTGAGCTTAGCTCTAAATTTTACCAGAAGTGGTCAAAATTTTGGCATCAGAAGAAAGCTACTATTTTTCTCATTTGCCCTGTGAAATCTTAGGGCTAAAGGATGTTTGGTTTGGATGTTTGGTTTGGATGTTATCAGCGAAAATATGCCCCATTTTGGTCGACCAATATTAATTTTACAGAGTACTCTATGGGGATTACAAAATCACATTTTAAAAAACGGGTTGAAATATCGGCGCGAATCCTTACAGATGGGGTTTTGTGGTGAAGCCCATTCTATCAAGAGGAAAAATTTATAGACTTAAATTGGGTCATCCCCTTTAAGAGACATGAGATTTCCAGAAAGAAGCGCCCCCAATTTTTCTCGAACCTAGGTTTTTTACATATTTGGAATGCTTACCAATGTATTAGATCACACCTGAAGTGAATAAGCCGGAATATGCCGTTCCTTTATGTAATAAGATGATGAGATTAGTAGTTTCTGTCGTGTACGACAGAAAGTCAAAGCATGGTTTTTCTATGCGGGAACGGTTACGATAGCAGGGCAAGTTCAAAACAAGTGTACGGTTTTTTTGAAACCTGTTTGTCCAATAAACTTCCAAACGTATCGGTAGGTGGTCTACAACCGATCCAGTGAAAATTGAGGGAACAATTCATATCCCAAAACTATCTCCTCCGTCACTTTAAGGTGGGGGAATAGCACAAACCATACATTTAATCCTTGTGACCATATCAACAAATTGGTATGCATTTCACAACATTGGACCACTTTTTCAGTTTTGACCCTGTATTACCTTATTGTTAAACCCCTATCTCCCTTAAGTTACCCCTTCAGAGTAGATATCATACATTGTCATAGTGTCGCAGCTCTGGTATCGCTGCCTCTTTGCCCCTCTCCCCAATAGATAAGCAGGTTAGTGCTCAGAGGGTTAATATAAATGGGGGATTTGACAAGAAAGTCCACTTATGGTGGTGAGATGTATATAAAAAGTCCAAGAGGACCATCTTTAGGGGATATATTCACTTTTACAAAAGTCCCACTTTTGGAGGTCCCACACACCCCAAATAAATTCCTGGATACAAGTCATGCTTCGTGGTCTGAGTAGATTCACAGGTCATAAATGTAATTACATTAAAGAGACATGAGGGATATTTCAGAAAAAAGTGCCTCCAATTTTTTTGAACCCAGTTTTTTGCCATTTGGAATGCTTACAATTGTAATAGACCACACATGAAGTGAACACACCGAACTCGCCATTGTTATGTAATAAGGCATTAGAAATAATATCTGACAAAATAGCATGCAAGTTTCAAACATAGTTTTTGGGGTTTTTTCTTTTTATTGTTTGTCCAATAAATGTTAGAAACATTCTTGGTAGGAGCTCTACCAACTGATCATGTGCCAAATTAAGAGAATTTTTATCTCAAACAATCTGAACCTCATCGTAGCCCTTACAGGGATTAGCAGCGCTTAATGCGAAGAATTAAAAAAAGTGGGAAAAAAATACAATTTTTTAATCTTATAAATCCTGGGCAAGTGAGTACAATTCCATATAACTGCTTTATGTAGAAACAAACCACCAAATAGTGAAAAAAAAATGAAGTAAAGTATTTGAGGAATTGTCATACACGTCGCCTGCAAATAGATATACAGTGATGGCGTCTCAACATCTAAACTAAACAGATGTTTGTGGTTTTACCCAGTTACAGAATAAACAAAGATAAACAAGGTTTGTGTTTGATATTAAAACTCGATGGATTAGGGTGCACAATATCACGCTTACAATCTGGATATTCACCGGGAAAGGCTTTTTTGATCCTCAAAGTCGGCATTTTGATACGCACGTATATAGAAATACAGAATCCAGATAAAAAAGTACTCCTTGTTTAATACACGGATGTCCAGCCCAACAACTTGCAGGATATCTTCGCATATCCATGTCAGAGTAACAACAATACAAAAGTATGAATTTTGATGATTTTTTCGATGTTTCGGATTATCCTTATCAACTTTAACAATATAAAGATAATAGGCATGAATAAGAAGGAATAAGAAATCATTATATTTTGCAGAGGACTGCAAGGATGAAAGGCAGATGCTCCAAGGACTATGAACTGATCCCCAAGTAATCGTTGGATGTCATATGCTGATATACAACATTCTTCAATGATGAACACCAGTACAGACAATTTGCAAAATATGTGGCAACTGGACGCAGTAAATATTAGTAAAGTACCCAACCCAAATGGTTAGTTCTTATGAGGTCTGGTAAAAGCTTTTAGAAGTTTCCATTGATTTATGAGTTGATATGCGCTTTGTTTGTGTGTATGTAGACTCAGGGGCAGATCCAGGAAGTCTCAATAGGGGGAGGAGGGGGGGGGGGGGTGCCGACGCCATATTCTTTAAAAGCACAAAAAAAAAACAAAAAAAAAACACCCCCAAATGAGCACCCAAACAACATAACAACAAAGAGTACCTCCTGCTCTTCAGAATTTCAAACCGAGTGAAAGAAATTGGGTCTACACGGCGAGCCGCGAAAATTTTACAAATTGTGTCGGCAATGGCACCCACCAACACAAAGGTCATTTTCCTAGATATACGGGCGCCCTGTGCAGTTAAAAGGCGGCGGTTGCCCTTTGCTCTGCAAAAAAATAGGGGCGAGAGCCGGGGGCGCCCCCCCCTAAATCCGCCTATGTGTAGACTAGGTCCGGGAGACTAGTGCCCCAGCCTACTGATGCGTTGGATTACAAGGGCATTTCGAGATCCAAAGCCTGTCGCCCTGGGCTTACCTTAAAAAAAGTTGAGACCCTGCAATTAATATAAAAATACACTGGCGTACAACCGGTTAGACATGAATAATCCCTCACAAAATAAGATCAATGTACTATTGTGATCAGCTCTCAAATAATGAATAGTGCTGTTGCTCTGAATGACTCGTCTCAATTATGCTCCATGAGCATAGAGTGGTGCGGGTCAAAAAAATCTCATACCTACATTTTTTCTGATTACTACAGTTGCTGGTGGTGAATGGAATAGCCTTTTCTATGATAAGTGTCAGGCCCTGATGATGAAGATGACGCTGATCCATATATGCTTGTAGGGGATACAAATCAGAACCCCAGTTGAGAATAGATGGTAATTCAAGATGACAGAGAAATACTGGTAGGCTATTGACATGTGTTGAAACTATGTGTGTGGTTATAATTTCTTGAAATCAACTTGTAATGAAGTAGATCATGAATTATTTGGCTTAGTGTAAAAAACGAAAGTGAAAGCAGAAGCGAAAGCATAAGCGGAAGCAGAAGCGAAAGCAGAAGCAAAAGTGCAAAAGCTAGTGAATTTGGCAGCCTCAACAGAATAAACATGCAGTTTCTTCCATTGAGGCTTTTCAAATTCACTATCGCTTGCGCTTTAGCGTTTTACACTAAGCCAGTTATTTTTGGGTAGAATACAAATTGAATATATCTCAGCTAACAGAAAAGTCATTGAAAATTTTTTATAAATAACATCCACCATCTTCCTTACAGTGTCTCTGATTGGTTTATTACATGATATATCATGATATAACCTCAGAGTAACCAATCAAAATTCGACCTCCCATATATCTGTTTGCATCTTTAAGCTTTTCTTACAATGTCTCTGATTGGTTAATTACACCTTATAACCCTGTGAATAACCAATAAAATTGGCTGGTAGTGAACAGGGGCTAATATGGAGTCTCAGATTGTTGTGTGAGTACAAGAAGGTTGTAAGTGCAATAGCTGCCATGTGATACATCTGTGTGCTACCATCAGTGGCTCTTGAAATGGTTCTTCAGGTGAGTCACCTGAAGTACCATTTTAAGAGCCACTGAACAGAGACTTGTCATAATAGTATGTTTGATGGCAATTTCCTACAAATGGTAGCGATTGCACATACAACCTTCTTGAACTTACAAAACAAGATATGTAATATAAAAACATCTTAAATATTTTAAAAGAGCATCTACACATGTATAAAATAAAAAATAATGACAGTAGAATAATTTCCAATAAAAGGGTTCTTTATATCTTTACTTATCTGCATTCTTGTTTAATAAAATAAATTTTGTAATGTATTTCCCCTTTTCTTTTAAACAGTATACACATTTCTTTGACTGTCTTCGAGGTCAGAGCCCAGGCTATGAATATGAATACAATATATACCTTATTTCAAATTCATCTTATGGCAATATGGTGTATAGATTCTACTACAGATCTCCAGGTAAATTTGTGTATTAAGTTTAAAGGTGCTTGTTCCCCCCCAATTTACCTGGAAGTAGTGTCAATTTTGATATCAGATGAAAGGCCGTATTTTATCATTGTCTTCCTGAAATTTCAGCTTTCAAATCCATTCCGTTCTCAAGATACTGACCAAAAACTGCAGTTTTGATGGTTAACCATCAATATTAGCACAGTAGTGAATAGGGCGTTGCACTATGCACTATAGTGTCTAGCATCAAAACTGCAAGTTTGTTTCCCACGGTACCTGATGGTCTGTGTAAAGTGTGTATATAAGTGTCAGGCTTTCATACCAAGTAGATAATATGAATCGATATGCAAAAATCGGAACAAGCACCTTTAATAAATAAGTCTGAATGCTTACTTCTCTTTATTTTCATTCAGACTTTTGTTTCTTTTCTCTTCTGTAGAAAATGACAACTTAAAACAATACTCTTTTGTTATATCTCATTTAAAAGGCACTATTTCTAAATCAAAAAATAGAAAAAAAAATCAGATTTGTGCATGTCTGTAACAAGCATAGCTACCCTAACATACCCTACAAGTGGTAAGTCTGAAAGCAGCCTAATATGACAGAATCGCATGTTTTAGTCATAACTGTCTGCACAGACACTTACTACAACACTGCTGTTTTCTTCCTTTTCTGTAAATTTTTCAGTTTCAAAAAATAACTTTTGGGAGTTCTACAGACGTATCCTTCACTTTTAAGCTATTCCTGCAAATTTCAAATATTTTGACTTTAAGTGAATCACTGATAGTGGCTTTAAAGGTGTGTGTTCCAATTGACAGGATTGGGCACCCGATATAACTAGAAGTAGCGGTGATTTTGATATCACATGAAAAGTATTATTTTTCTTATTATCACCCTGAAATTTTGGCTTCCAAATCCAAGTTTTTTCAGAGATAGAAGGGAAATAATCATTTTTTATGGTTAACCAATATCATGGAAATCTATGGAGCACTGCAATGTGCTTCATTACTTGTTAGATGTAAAATCATGATGTTTGTGCTTGGTATATTTCAGGGTCACTGGGTCAGGTTTATGTTCTGAGTACAAAACACTACATGATAACATAACTGAAAACACCACCTTTTAAAGGTCCATGGTTCAATGTCTGAAGCCCAATTGTTAAAGCCTCGTCCTCAGGACCATCAGATTTTACCGAAGTGGTCTAAATGTTGGTGTCTGAAGAAAGGTACCGTTTTTCTCATTTACCGAGTGAAATCTTTGGGCTAAAAGGTGTTTGGTTTGGTCAACCAATATTAGTTTTACAAAAATTTCTATGGGCAAGTAGAAAATCAATTGCCCATCAATTTTTTCTTGACCCCCCCCCCCCCTTAAAAAAAAAAAAAAAAAAAACCATTTTCCCCTTGGCCAGAAGAAAAATGATTAATTTTGGGTAAAAATCAGTGATTTGGGAAAAAACACAACATTTTTGCAAAAAAACAGCGATTTTGGACCAAATTAGTTCAAAATCTCCAAATTTTTGATCATGTTTTGCCCCAAAAATCTCACTTTTGCCCCCCCCAAATGTCACTTTGCCCTCAATTTACTCCCTCTCCCCAGAAAAAAAGTCTGGTGCTGCGACTGGTCTCAAATTGCGAATGTTTTTTATATAAATTAAATCTGACATTTGGTTCCAAAGATATGGCTGCTCAAAATATATAGGAGGTAACAGAAACCATTAAAGTATCTTTGCAATCAAGGATTTGTCAGATAATTTTACCTGTAGTCTTTTCAAAAATTTGTCATTAGCAATAATAAAAAAAACAATTGCAACCTATAGTGTATGTTTCTTTCTAATTTTATGTTCATTTAAATAGTGAAGATTAATTTTATCTTGGCAAACAACAAAAAAAAGTCTAAAAACATGATTTCCTCCCAAATGTTCAAGCAGACATCTTTTTTCTTTTGGTACCACTAATAATAATTAATATAATAAGTTTAACATTTATAATATGCCCCAGATAATTTTACCTGTAGTCTTTTCAAAAATTGATCATTAACAATAATAAAAAAAACAATTGCAACCTATAGTGTATGTTTCTTTCTAATTTTATGTTCATTTAAATAGTGAGGATTAATTATATCTTGGCAAACAACGAAAAAAAGTCTAAAAACATGATTTCCTCCCAAATGTTCAAGCAGACATCTTTTTTCTTTTGGAACCACTAATAATAATTAATATAATAAGTTTAACATTTATAATTTGCCCTTTTCCGGCTGGTTACGAAGCACAGGAACAACAAACAAATTTAGACAGAGACAACACAGCCTTACAAGTTACAATGGCAGCATGCTAAATCCAAACATTGACCCCAACACACACAGTATACTGCACAGAGAGAGCTTTTCATGGTCTGTTTGCCCATGTATCAAATGAACCATGAGGAGAGTGGTAATTCTGGTTTTAATTAATATCTCCAATACAAATTAAATCCAGAATTGAGTACTTGGAATAAATCCAGCAAGTAGCCCCATGGAGATTTGAACCGGGGACCCTTGGGTCCAAAGGCAAGCCAACTATTAAAATAGACCATGCCACTCTCGACAAAAGAACTAAAGACTAAACAGTAATGTGTTAACACATTTTTTTTAACAATCATGATAGTCATTGTGTTTTTTGTTTCTAATCATGTTGCAGCTTGTAGTTTCAAGCCGACTGATTTGTTGTGTACAAAATCTCCTTTGGAACCAGTAGGTAAGAATCGATGCTTAGTGCAGCGTTTCCCAACCTGGGGGTCGTGACTCCAAAAGGGGTCGCGGTTGATTGAGGAAGGGGTTGGGAAACCCTGACTTAGTGGCTAATTGAGACAAGTATAAAGTATATCCCAAGTAACTATATTCTTGAGTTTATAACCCTGTGGAGTCACATATCATTGCCAATGTGTGCACATGTTCCTTCTAAATTTCGAGGAACATTTGATGTCTGCGAAATTCAGAAATAGTTTTCAGAGGACAGTGTCCTCGAAATGAAAAAATAGGGTATATTTTTGAGGCATGAGTTTTCATGTTTTGAGGCATGAGTTTTCATGTTTTTCCCCTGGTTTTCCCCTGGTTTCCCCAAATTATAGAAAACTTTTTTTGGAATTTGTGGAAGATGAAAAGAATGAACTTGTTAGAGAAGTTCTGCTTAAAGGTGCAATGAGAAATTTCACATAACAGGTGCCCCTAAAATATCTGAAAATTCTGATTTTTGCACTGGTGTAAAGCTTTCTATCAAAATATCCCCATCTGAAAGGATTAAGCTGAGAAATATTTCTTTGGTATAAAAATTGTAAAATTTCTATTCTATAATTTCTATTTCTATAATTATCACTTTTAAGACATTTCTGTACTAAAATACAAGGTAAGAAATCTTTTGAGTGTCTAATCTATATGAAATCACCACATATGACACATCATATAGATGCCTCAAAATCCCTCATTGCACCTTTAAAATAAACACACACCACGTGGCAAGGCAAGCATGGCAAGACCAGTCATTTTAGCCCACCAGAGAATTTCTCATAGGATTTGTATGGAGATGCACAGAAGACGTTTCCTCACCATTTCCAGTTTTGGTCACACATTGAGGTGATGAATATTCATGAATGTGTTTCAGAATTAAGTCTCAAGATTGTATCCATTCACTGATCGGTTAAACTGGCCATCCCATGGAAAGATTAAAAATATTCATAAAGTATACTTTATTTGTACCTCATGCCCATTGTACTTGATTGGGACATTAGAAAGTATATATTTATTTAAAGTATATATAATATTTCATTTGTACTTTAAATAAACTTTAATTCAGTACTTTAAATATACTTCAATGTGTTGCAAAAAGTACAGTAATATAAAGTAATTTTAAAGTACCGTAATATGGTACTTGTTTTCATCTTTTTTCTCCAAAACTGTATTGTTCCTTTTATTCAGAAATACCACGGTTATGGAGGCCCCAGTACTTTGTGGCACAATCAGTGGATTATGATGAAGTCATCGTTGAGTTTGAGTTGGCTCCAGAAGAATTTGGGTTCAACGAATATGAAAAATTGCAATTACAGATACTGCAAGAGTAAGACGAGTGTTTGTTTAGTATTATCACAATTACATTGATCTCAATCTTTAAGGGACATAAAATGGCATGAAAAAATTTGACAAATTAAAACTTACTGAAATCACTTCCACGTTTGAAACACTTTGGATGTTTACATTCTGTAAAAACAGTATAAACAGGAAGAGTTCCGGGGGGAAGGTGGCAGTTTTGGCAATTTCTTTCTGGAACCGGATGCCTGACATTACCGCCAGCATTTACCAAACTTGAAAGCATGTTTCATCAGCTCCACAGACCATTCCTATTGTATATGTGCTATCACACGGCTAATCCATCTTTTACTTGCCAGATCAATTATCTTACTACAAACCTAAGTACAATGCCTGAATCCCGGTCTGAATGCTTTTCCGCAAAACTTCTAGATACACTGTAATTCTGTCAGGGATGTGAACACCTTCCTTTTCTGTTTCCCTAAATTGCCACAAACTGCCACCCAACTCTTTCCCTGTTTTTTACTGTTTTTACGAATGTAAAATCAAATTGTGTTCACAATAACTTGGGAATTGATTTCGTAAGGTCCTTTTCATTATGTCAATTTTTTTTAAACATGCCATTATGTCCCTTTATATTTGTTTTAGACAATCATTGAGCAATTAATATTTTACAATTTTACTGACTACAAAAACATAACTAAAATGCTCTGGTATATAAACCTATTTCATTTTCCATAAGTAGAAACCAAAACTGCATGAAAATCTGATCTTCCTAGTGTTTGTGAAAAAAATTGATTTTCCCCCATTCTAACAACTGGTCTATGGAAAGTGACAGTCGTTGCCGACATGCGAACTTTATGATGTCATTCTGACATAATAATAGGTCTAGGCATATGTTGGTACTCGTTTTAGTATCAATGGATAAGGAGGACCAATGCTATCCATTGGTATCAAAATCAGTTCATCTGTGAGATTCCTGTGCTGTACCTAGGCATGTTTTTTAGTACTTCCGTCGCAAGGAGGGGTTGTTGCCACCCTCATCCAATGCACTAGGAATGCACCTGTTCTTACCTATAATACCCCGGTGGATGTTTGTTTTGTTGCATGACAAGTGGGGCATAAAATGTCAATTGACAATTACATTAAATAATTTGGCAAAACCAAAAAGGTTTTTAGTAAGGCAAAAAAAATCACGAAGGAGGGGTTCCAACCCTCCCCCCCCTGGGTAGTGGGTTAAATATATCAGTTTGTATACTTTTAGAGCAAAATTTAGTGATTCACTGATTTTGCCAACCGTTGGTATTTTTTATCCTAAAATCACGATTTTTGCCAAAATCCCCTCTAGTTTTTCTACATAAGTTGTCTGAATGTAGACTTTTTGGGAAGGAATGGTGGGAAAAAAAATTGGTTACATTCAGTTTGTGTATGTATTTTGATTTTCTGCAGAGTTCTTCAGAGATTCATGAAACAACATACTATGGAAGGAATGTCAGCTATATCCGAGTCAATCTTACTGGCGGCGTTATTGAAGAGGGTGGAGCCGAGATTTCTGTCACGGTAATAAAATACAAAGAAAGGGTCGACTTAAAGAGACACTGGCACATTTGAAAAATAGTGCACCCTCTAGATTTTTCAAAATTGATATTTTTGCATGGTTGTAAAGCTTTTATATACATTAGCCCTCGCCTGAAATTATTAAGCCCAAATCATCCGCTTATGGGTAAACAGAACAATTCAGCAGACAACGTGGAATGATAGTCATATAATACACACATTTGTTGATTAAATTTACGGCAAACGTACAAGTTAGCTTTCAAATTACCTGGATGTCTTTAGCCTCTTATTAATGCCCCTATCTGTTTTGGGTAATGTTATTTTTATGTGTAAAAGTATCTCTATTCTTCCAATGGCCTAGACTATCATTTTGGCAGCAAATTGAAGACAGTTCACATTTTCTGAAAATGTGCCAGTGCCGCTTTAAGGATCATCAATATTGAAAATAAAGATGAGACGAAATGAGCAAAATAATTGTAATCTGTCATTAACCAATCTGCATTAAATCATAAATATTTTATGGATAACATTAGTACAGTCCAACAGTCCAAATATAATTTTGTTCAGAATGCAGTAGGATGTGGATTACAAGAAAAAACTAAATTGTTTACCTAGAATTTGCTACAATGACAGGATGAAGTTGACCCTTCGTGGGGTCCATTCCCCAAACTCATGCGTAACCCTACGTAACTCATGCGTATGGCCTACATATCAGACCCTTTTATATCAGTTACACAATGCTTTGGACAAATTGGTCCACTCAGGCATGACATAGTATGCACATAGATTTACGACGGAGTTTCGGGAACGGACCCCTGGTGGATGCAATAGTGAATAATCAGCTAGATATAGTCAAGATATGTACAATATGGTTGATATGCTATAATTACAAAGTTGACCAAGGTAAAAGTTCTATAGGATTGCTTGTTTCTTTCACAAGTTCTCTTTATTAAATGTGTTATCACACACTCACTCACTCACTGTAATGTAATATTATTTTACAGGTGACACCAGTACCATTTCCCAACACTTGCAAGAATTCTGCAGGTGACGGAGTTGAATGCGACACAACCTACTCAAGAAAATTTATGGTTTATGGTAGGATTTCTTTTATTTCTTAAATCAATATTTCTGCTACTTTCAGTTATAATTTACTGCATTTTTTTGGTCAAGCATTACAATGCCATGTGTGGTAGGTGAAAAACTTATTTTCAGGTTTTTCTGCTACTCCTAACACAGCTGTTTGAAAGCCTCATTTATTATGACAAAACCGGAATAAAAAATAACGTCAATAGCGACACAGTTTTGACAACTGCTTTGTATTTATTCCACTAGCTATATCGTGTGCAAATTCTAAACAAAATTTCATTGTGAAAAAACATGATTTTACTTAAAAATCTAGTTTTACATAGATCCTTATGGAAATTAGGTAATAGAGGGCAGTATAACATAGAAATCATTACCTTTATATGCCTGTATGGCAATTCTCACAGTGGATTTGTCTGATTTTTATAGGGGTAATAGCTCTTGCACGGCTCCACTATATATCAAAATTGTTCTTAAAATCTGCAAGATCTGAGTCAATGTCAGGGCTACCATTTTTAGTAAATATCCACCCTGCGATATTGATTTTTTGTTCCTCGAAGTAAGTAGATGCTTAGTAGGGAAAATCCATCATGCAATGATGTAATGTGCACATTACAATCCATACAAATTAAAGGGGCGTTTCGTGACCTACAGCCTCGTCCCTCAGCCGCCTTAGCTACAAAAAATTTAGATTTTTATATCATAAAGGGGCATTTCGTGATCTACAGCCTCGTCCCTCAGCCGCCTTAGCTACAAAAAATTTAGATTTTTATATCATGTGTACCGCTGGTATAAGTATAGTGTGCGTCCCTAATCTTATATATGCATTCGATCTACTCTTGAAGAAATTTGCAGTTTTGTATTTTCTGTCTGTAAACAGATATTACAACACAATAGCCTATATCGGCAGTGTAATACGAATATTCGCTCATAGCATCAAAACGCACCATCAGAATTGACTTAAATTTTAGAAATAATCTTTGTTGAGGATATCTAGTGAACCATAAACCAAAAGACGGTGCTAGGATCACAAAATGCACCTTTGAACTGCTTCTGTAATGTGCAAATTCCATCGGTGCCCACCCTTACCAAAAGTGGATGGCCTAATTAGCCTGCACTAAGCCATCCACAGGCCTGCCATATCATTGGCAGACCTGCCATCAGGTGTCACAGGCATGCCACATCAATCGGAGGGTTAATGGCAGGTCTGCCATACTTTGGCATGCCTGCCATTATCATTGGCAGGCGCATGCCATCCAAGCAATGGCAGGCCATCCAAATAAGTACCACCTGACTAGCTGCCCCAGGTGACTCAAACAAAGGACACAAAACTGACTGGCAAGTAGTCTCGAAACTCTCCTAGTGCGACATCCTACAGGTTTTCCCAATCGTCATAAATGGCAAAATAATGAATTGTCATGGCCATGATAAGTACAAACAAGCCTAGTCTTAAATCAGTGTTCCTAGATGGTTTCCCAAAGGACATGTGGTCATTTGTTAAAGCCATCTCAAAAGCCACTGACTTATATGTTACAACTAGGGTTGGAAGGGTTAAGATATATTTTTGCATGTTTTAAAATGTAATTCAATATGTTTTAAAATAAACTGAATTTTTGACATGATACTTTTATAATAATTTTGGCTTATGATATTTTGCACAACGAAACGAAACAAAACGAAACAGATTTTTAAGGTGGGAAGAGGGGTAATTTTAGGAAAAAATTGTAAACACTGGGAAGATGCTAATCTGATTGCAACTAATGTCATGTTTACTCAAAAACTTAGTGAAAGTATTTCAGAAGAATTTCTTACAGTTTATTTAAATTCAAATTGTACAAAGAAAATCTGTTTCGCAAAATATCACCTATATAGGACCTGATATTTTGCGAAACAGATTTCATAAGCACTAAATAACTACATCAACTGTGCCTTCATGCAAACAATCGTTTAAATGAAAGCTATTTGACGAAGAAGAAGCATTGCACAAGTCAAAACATCAAATCTTTCAGTTGAAATCTACCAACAAAATCTGTTTCACAAAATATCATCTCCTATATAGGACCTGATATTTTGCGAAACAGACTTTCATTAAGCACTAAATAACTACATCGGCTGTACGTACCCTCATGCAAACAATCATCCAAGTGAAAGGTTTTTGGAAAGGAAGAAGCTTTAGAGAAGTCAAAATATCAAATCTTTGAGTGGAAACCCACCAACAAAATCTGTTTCGTAAAATTTCAGGTCCTATATAGGAGGTGATATTTTGCGAAACAGATTTTGTTGGTAGATTTCCACTGAAATATTTTATGTTTTGACTAGTGCAGTGGCGCTTCTTTTTCGTCTAATGCCTTTCATTCAAATGAGTGTTTGCATGAGAGTACAGTTGCTGTAGTCACCAAGTACTTATGAAATCTGTTTCGCAAAATATCAGGTCCTATATAGGAGGTGATGTTTTGCGAAACAGATTTTGTCGGTAGATTTCCACTTCAAGATTTGATGTTTTGACTTCTCTAAAGCTTCTTTCTTTCCAAAACCTTTCATTTGGATGACTGTTTGCATGGGGGGTACAGCTGATGTAGTTACTGTGAACTTATGAAATCTGTTCGCAAAATATCAGGTCCTATATAGGAGATGATATTTTGCGAAACAGATTTTGTTGGTAGATTTCCACTGAAAGATTTGATGTTTTGACTTGTGCAATGCTTTTTCTTCGTCAAATACCTTTCATTTAAACAATTGTATTTGCATGAGGGCACAGTTGATGTAGTTATTTAGTGCTTATGAAATCTGTTTCGCAAAATATCAGGTCCTATATAGGAGGTGATGTTTTGCGGAACAGATTTTGTTGGTAGATTTCCACTCCAAGTTTGAAGTTTTGACTTCTCTAAAGCTTCTTTCTTTCCAAAACCTTTCATTTGGATGACTGTTTGCATGGGGTACAGCTGATGTAGTTACTGTGAACTCATGAAATCTGTTTCGCAAAATATCACATCCTATATAGAGGTGATATTTTGCAAAACAGATTTTGTTGGCAGGTTTCCACTCAAAAGTTTTGACTTCTGTAACACTTCCTTTAGTCAAATACCTTTCATTTGGATGACTGTTTGTATGAGAGTACAGCTGATGTAGTTATTTAGTGCTTATGAAATCTGTTTCGCAAAATATCAGGTCCTATATATTAGGTGATATTTTGCGAAACAGATTTTCTTCGTACAATTTAAATTTAAATAAACTAAGATTTTTCTGAAATACTTTCACTAAGTTTTTTGAGTCAACATGACATTAGTTGCAATCACATTTGCATCTTCCCAGTGTTTACATTTTTTTCCTAAAATTACCCCTCTTCCTACCTTAAGGGTGATAGAGGATCATAAAGCTAACGGCCAGATTTTCTTCATTTTCAGATATATGGTATTTTCATCGGTGTAAATGAAAAATCTGAAATAAAAAATGGGGTCACCGACTTAGTTTTTGAGGTATGACGTGTTCAAAAATTGCATTTTTCGGGAAAATTTGTACAGAGCTCTATGCAAAAATGAGAAAAAGACGCCGTTTTCCTCATTAAAAAATAAACTTCTGACGGCCAGATTTTTTATTTATTAAATTATGTTAAAGTCATATGCCAGATCTTTAAGGCCCATCAATAAAAAGAGGGGGTCACCGATTTAGTTTTCTTGAAAACTGTCAAAATGTACCAAAAAATACACCTTTTTTCATTTTAATGCGTCTTGGTTAATTGTTGAGGGCGCAGAACTCTTTGCGTATCTACGCACCAAAACTAGCGTCAGGTGTACACGCATCATAACCCACCAAACAGTGATTATGATAGAATTTACGGTATCGCAGTTTTATAATCTACACAAGTGATTTCTCTCCTTAAAAATGGATTAACACTATAAGGGGCATAAACGTCAGAATACAACACAATTACCCTTCCAAAAAAGATTAGAAAGATGTTCCAAAATATATGGTTCACTATTCCGATAATTGGAACGGGTTTCTATTACGAATTTGTATGTAAAAGAATCCGTTTCTCTGAATATGTAATAAGATTCGACATTTCCAAGCTAAAAGGTTCGCTATTCCGAAACCATATACCGGGCCGCGTGTTCTATTTTTCCGAATTTCAAAAGGTTCGCTATTCCAAACTTTTTGATGAAACAATTGGATTTTTTGAAGAAGACAATTTATGATAAGAATCCAGTTTTATTTTAAGGTTAGGAAGTTTAGGGTATAGGTTAAAGGTTTGCCAAACAATTTTGATTGGTGTCATCACCAACCAAAACCAAGAACACTTAGTCTGGTGTGACAATTTTGTTAGTTATCTCACAGTGGGTTTTTTCCAAAATGTGGAAATGAAAAATGTTATCTCATAATAAAACGGTGAAATCGGTGTATCGCCTGTCAAAGTCTCTATAATGTCTTCATGTTCATTGCGGAGTCCTCTCGATATAGGTTCATTATTCCTAGAGGTTCGCTATTTGTAGTGAGATGACTTTTTATTGCTGAATGAGCTCTTGAACCTAAAAAATTAAACGACCCTCAATTGAAACTGCGTTTACACAGTGCGTAGCCGCTTTTTTTTTTCAGGGGGGAAAAGGGGGCACATGATATTTTCGGGGGGGGGAGCATATTTAAAATTTTGTTAGTAGGGCAGCTGCCAGCGCCCAGCTGCCCCCCCCCGCAACCCCCCCTCGCCCCGCCCCGGAGGACTCGCAAACCTACCAGACGGGACCCCCCCCGCCGGCACCGCGGACCGACTCCGGGCAATTGAAAGCAGGATCCCTCGAGGCGTGCATCGGGAGACAATCGTTGTTCGGTATCTGAGGTTGGCCCCCCGGGAAGCCCCACGCAGGATAACTGGGAAAACGGCATGCCGCCCAGTGTACGCACAGAGCGCGCAGAGTAAGGCGCCGCCACGGACGAGCGGGATACACCGCTCATGGGATGGACGGGCGCGCGCCCGTGCGGTAGATCGCGCACGCAGATAGACGCGATCATAGCCCCGGACAACCCAATAAAGTATGCCTACGGCCGGTGAATGGGAGCCACACGGAAGGAGGTAGTGGCCCCCACGGGGCTTGAGGACAGGGCGCGCCCCCCCACCCCCGCCTTCGGTCTCCCCCCCTGGAGAAAGCGGGGTGGTTCGGGTGTATCTTTTACGAGCTTTCCGGGTCCTCTTTCTCCTTGATTTCTCCGAAATGTTGGGGTTTTTAGTGGATTACTGAATATAACCTGGTATATTTTTATGACAGCGAATTTGTGAAATTACCCGTAAAGCACCGTGAACAAAAAGCACACGAAATTATCCAAAACAATTAAATCAAACTGCAGGACAAATGCAAACTACACGAAACCACACGCTAGCGTTAGACACATCTCAAGAAAACATTCGACGCACATATTGCGAGTGCGCAAGTATCCAATCCACGCAAACTATGCCACTGCAAATGGTTTGCGTGCGCTGGAAGGGACCCTCTATCACCCTTAAAAAGATGTTTTATTTCGTTTTGTTTCTTGCGCCAAATATCATAAGCCATAATGTTATGTATATTCTAACAAACGTTATCCTCCATAATACAATGAACACTTGGACTTTGCAGAAATCCTTGCAAAGCAGCATGCTGGAGCACACGAGGTGTGCCAAACCACCCCTCCTGGCCAAGGTCATCGATGCCTTTGAATGGAAGGGTATCTTCCATTGACACTGAATGTGTTGGTGAGTATATTCAAATCTCAAACAATTCCTATAGCTTAAACCCTTCTTTACTGAAGGGGTTTGTCTGGGTTACCAACACTTTTTTTCTAGCTTTTCTGCACGTACCCTACAAAAACCCTATTTTCTGGTACCAAAGGATACATGGAAATTGTCAGTTGACATTTTGCACTCCTTTTCATGCAAAAAACAAGTACCATCCAGGATACAGTAGCATACAGCACAATCTTAGAGTGGATGGGATCGGAGGACGGTGGCACCATACCCTTAGAAAAATACCAACATTTCCTATTATGACATCAAAATCTGTCAGATTCTTGATTTTGGCCACCAATGGATCGCTATGTCTTCTTCTTTCTATCGATACCAAATGTGTACCAACATGCTCTAAAATCTGCAGGTCAGCAAACGACACAGTGTAGAATAGGCACAATGTTTCCACTATGCAAAAAAAGTTATGAATATAAGATTTTCATGCATTTTTTGGCTCCTAAGTGATGGCATAATACTAGTATCCAGCAGAAATGTTTGTGGTCATAAGGTTTTAACGGGAGCCAGCAAGTCATAAAATATCAATTACCCATCCAATATTCAGTATTTTTCTACTTATGTCATAAATGACACATCATATTATGGCTATTAGTACTTTTTGTTAACAGTAAGAAAGAAGATAACTCTAAGCTATTCTTTGGTACCACATTTATAGGGTATTGTCAATAAGGAAAATCAAGTGGCCCCCTTTGGTGTGTTGTTGTCACAAAAAAACTGCTCAGATGACGAGTAATGGCTGCAAGGATATTTTATGGCGCGGTTCATCAATACTGCTGTGTGAGATTTATTGGAGCAAAAGAAATTGACTCGGATGCCCTTCCTGATGCCAATTTGCTGTATGGCTGCCATTAGCTCTCCCAGCTGACAACCTTGTAGGTAGATCTTCTTTTTAGGGTAACCTCAGGGTTACCAGCTACCATCCTCATTGAATAATGTTAGAAACCCAATGGGGGTGATAGTTTAGCCACTGACAATCCAGCCCTGGGACAGATATACTGGTAACTAGGATACCAGTAGCAGACCCTCAAGAAAAACCTGACACCTGACCCTGATCAGTAATAATAATAATGACTTTTATATAGTGTCTTTTCAACTGTAAACAGCCTCAAAGTGCTGTTGCCTTTTATATTATGCTGCCATCAGAAATTGTCACAATCATTTTGCTTTACCTACAATATTGGAAATAAATAGCGTAACACTTGATCACCACCATTTCCTCCCACATTGCTCACCCAGGCTAGAGTTAAGGACCAACAAGCTCTTATTATCACCCAATTGAAAGCCCAACTTTCCCACTTCAACCTACCCTTCCCCCTTTGCTTGTAATATTCCCCATAACCCCATGGCGTAACCAGAGGGGTGGGGGGGGGGGCAGCTGCCCCCCCGGTGGGGAATCTTGCCGCCCCCCCTCTTGCCCCCCCTGAAAAAATAGTGATTTACTAGGCCATATACTATACTAACAAATTTTAATATATGCGTGCCCCCCCTGAAAAAACATGTGCCCCCCTTGCCCCCCTTCCCCCCCCCCCCGAAAAAAAAGTTGGTTACGCCACTGCATAAACCCCCCAGATTTCACTGGGTCGATGATGCAAGTTGGATATTAACATTCTTGCCTAGGGACACAAACATGTTTACTGCTGCGTACATCTCTTGCATGGACACCAAACATGTTACTGCTGCTGGGCTCAGAAATCAACAATTTCCAATGGTCTGCACTTTATCCATTCACATGCCACTACACCTCCTACCTCCCTGTGAAAAGAAGCCTTATGAGAAGATATTCAATGGCCACTTAAAGCAGTACCCATTGTTTTAAAGGTGCAATGAGAGATTTTGGGGGCAAACCGCAAGCCCAAATTAAATTGTGTCATCTGTAGTGATTCATATAGATAAGACCCCCAATACATTCTATTCTTACCTTTGTTTTGGTACAGAAATGCCTTGAAAGTGAAAAAAAAATTTGGATTTTTTGTACCAGAAATATTTGTTTCCAGCTTAATCCTTTCACATACATTTCTGAAGATAGAGTTTTGCACTTTTTAGGGACACCTGTTATGGTAAATCTCTGTGGTGCACCTTTAGATTGACTGTTTTTTGACTTTTTAAATGGGAGGACATTTACATGCTCTTCGTTCATGTTAAGTCACTATCAGCGATATTTTTTCAAATGTCAACAAAGAGCGCCCCCTATTTTCATCCAAGTGCTTTTTTACACTGTTGTTTGGAAATTGTTGTAGGAAAGACCCCTGTAATTGCTAAGCTCAAGAAATGTCAAGAAATGGTGATTGGATGCTTTCTTTATAATAAAGTCGGGATCCAACTTTTTAAAAAAAAAAAAAAAAACAGTCGTAAATGGCATCTTCAGGACCCCGCTTTAAATGCTTACGTGTCTGTTTGTTCACAATGAACAGTAATATATAAGGTTGTTGATATTATTACCTAATACCTAAAATTAGAGACAAATGGGCATTTGAATTTTGGAAAAAAATTTACTACTGATGTGGCTTTAACATTCTGGGGAAAATCTTATTTCACCATGCTGGCCAACATGGAGACACATACGTGTGTAACACATTCGTGTTTTATAGTTCCCTTTTGAACTCATTTGACAGGGGCAATAAACTTTAGTACAATTTAGGATATGAAACAACCTTTGCATATTTCTAAAAACAAAGATCTTACGGGTTAAATGCAGTAACAATCAATGTCTATTTTAAATTCTGAACAGCTGATTGAAACCTTTCGCAACTGATTCAAAATGAAACTTATAGCTAAGAATATTGCTATTGTTTCTAAGTGTAAATGTACGAGGATGTGAAACAGATAGGTATTTAACATTTTGTTAACGCTTAGCCAGAGGTAGTTTTTCACTTCTAATTGTGGAAAATGAACACGCAAAAAACAATAAGGGTTTTATTTTATGAGTGCAAACTTTTCTTCCTCCCACTTCATGTTTTATTTTAATATTATAAAGAGTAGACAATACTGATTATTTTCAGCAATTTACCAGTGGTTTTTCACTTCATCACATTTAAATGCCATGAGAGTTACTGTGGCTTTTATTTAGATGTTTGAGTTTGGTTTCACTTAGGTTGATGTAAAAGCATACCATACAAGTCCCTTTAAGAAAACTTTGTTGAAATTATCCTCATAAACTGATTATAACAATAAAATTTGTGGGAGAGAGCTGGGATTTGGATTGAACCATGACTAGCCTAAATCTTGAGTGCGGTGGCAGCTGTCTCGACGAGTGTCATTCATTGGTCAAGTTTTTTTCAAATTACGAAATATTTTTATATGTTATAGATTTTATATAAAAACAAATATTGACTGCTTATCTTCATAAAATGGGCAAAATACCTCCCCTCGTTGACTGAAGACCGTGGACCTACTATAGTAGGCCCACGGTTTACAAGTCACCTTCGGGTGGTATTTTGCACATTTCCTCATGAGCAGTCAATATTTGTATATCATCTAACCTTCACTGTATAAACACCTACTCAGTGGCCCCCGTACCGAGGCAGATGATCCAGAGGGGGTCAAAATTTCCAAGTCGTCCCGCCCGCGGGGGCAAAATTCGTAAATGCGTCAACCGGTGATTCCCTTCAATTAGTCTGATCTTGACGAAAAATGCACTCGTATTTTTCTTTAATTTTTTGCCCCCAAATTTAGGCTAAAATGGTCGCAATTTCCCTCCCGAAAAGGAAAGAATGAAAATGCATATTTGGTTCTCATAATTGTCCCCTTTTCGGCCAGATGGGGCAACTTCCCCCCCGCCGCCCCCCCGGTCGGTACGCCACTGCACTATACTGGTGAAATCAGTTCAGCGTAGACACTGATTGGCCATTTTCTACTCGCCTTATGCCAAAAGACAGCACCATTGGTAACTTCTACTTAAGAGGGCACTTCTGCTCTGGTGGATTGAACAGCCAACTCACGATCTGAAAGTTATGGGTTCAAGACCATTTCTGTAGCCAATGCATTGTGCTTTGGGCAAGGCACTTTATTGTGCTTGCGTCATCAATGAAAGTGATATTCAGGTAGCTGTTGAGGAATGTACAATCCTTTAGGGGTGTTGATAGATTGTGTGCTTTTAAATGAATTGTGTCAATTTCTGATGGCAGGTTGTAATAGGTTACAACACTTTGATTAATCTGGGTGTTCCGTAACCTGGCCCCATTGGACACACTTTTTCTGACACACTTATGAATTGGAAACCCGTCACGGAATATCAAGCAAAGGTTTATTCTGTATGGTTTTTGAATTCATAAGTGTGTCAGAAAAAAAGTGTGTCAGATGGGTAAGGTCACAGAAAAACTCCCCTGTTATGGACTGCTTGAATAATCACCCTAACCCAACTCTCCCTTTCTCCTCTTTTTTCTCCATCAGAGGATGATGCAAATCCAAGCAATCCGTCGTGGTCCAGGAAAGTGTAATGTAACCCAAGGATGGTTTTACTTGTCAATGCAATGACGGATATTATTTCATGGCAACAAGTGTAAATGTACACGTAAGACAACAATCACAAGATTTATGCATGTTCTATTTGCATTGCTGATAACTATGTGTTTTCATCTATACCCTTTGTGTATTTGTTTGCAATTTTTTCATATGTGAATTTGAAAAAATAGATGATTGGATTTTAGTACTATTGGCCATCAAAATTGGTTTGGAAAAAAACACCAAATTAAAAAAAAAAGTGATGTAGGGTACCAGGGATGCAGTGAACACCTTTCTCAAAACAGCACAGACAGTGGAATGTAGGGGTGGTGCAGAAGATGAGAATATATTATGGGGGTTACGTGCGACTGTGTGGTTCAAGTGCATTGACTTTTAGAGAGGGAGTGGGCAGTGTCATTTGGAAAAGGTGGGGTTTGGTGTGAAGGAAGACAAAATTCAGCAGAAAGTTTGGTCTTAGTCTCACATGAGTGCTTGGACTTTGTTTGTTTGTTGATTCCATTACACCCACCTTTTATAAGCACCCATAATCCAGTTGGCAATCGGGCCTGCCTCTATGAGGGGGCAAATTTTCCCGTCTTGGGAAAATTTTCCCTCTTAGGGGGGCAAAAGGCCAATTTTTCCGGTCAGAGGCTAAAAAAATGGCTGATGTTTGTGATTAGAATTGATTTTTCAAATTTTTGTCACCGGCCAAAAGTCGTCAGGGGGGGGGCAACCTGCCCCCCCCTGCCCGTCTGTTCTTGCCAATGGCCCATAATCTGATATTCTCACAAGTTAAATGTACCCTGAATGTACAGTTCTGTTACCCAGATTTCAACGGGAGTTTCCCTAACCCGACCCATCTGACAACTTTTGTTCTGACACACTTAGAATTCGGAAATCCTTCAAATTGTAATATAAAGCATGTTTTTCAATTAAGGTTCCAAAATTCATAAGTGTGTCATAAAAAGTGTGTCAGATTGGTCAGGTTACGGAACTCCCGATTTTTTAAACTTTGTATTATTTCTCAGAAAATGTCTTGATTATATCCTTGCTGTTAACTTATGACCTTTTTCACTATTTGATACTTACCTGAAAAAAAAATTAGTCATATTAAGAACTTTGTGTTTCACAGGGACCCTTGTATTGGCAACCCATGTCAATATGGTTAACTGTCAGCTGGACATGCGCAAGGGGGAGTGGATCCCACTTACAATTGGATTGTGACAACCATAATATTTGAATTCAACAACATGTAATCGGTAAGTTATCAAAGTTGTTAGGTTGACAAGAATTTACACAATTTTC